>PVIU01000957.1:0-249272 GCA_004026605.1 Ondatra zibethicus
CTTCCCCCTCCCCCCTCCCCCTCCCCCACCCCCCACCATCCCATGATGTCCTGGGGATTCTAGCCTCAAAGCAGGGTGGGGGGTGGGGGAGGGGGAGGGGGGAGGGGGAAGGAGAGGAAGCTGTATATGTACCAGTGTTCATCTAGCTCTGCTTCTTGACTCTGGACACAATGTGACTCCCCTTGAGCTGTGAGTCAAAACCAACCTTCCTTCCTTAAGTTGCTTCTGTCAGATCTCTTGTGGCGCAAGTGAGCAAGTTAACTAACACACTTTCTCCACTTCTCTCATAGTAGAGTCCATGGGGACCTGGTCTGCTGGAACTGTGCGCAGAGGCTCACTCTGGGCTGCTGTGTTGCTAACACCAGGCTCGACCCAGCCACAGTGAACGAACTGCTGAGAGGATGCCTGGGATCTTGCAGGGCAATTATAATCCAGTGGGTGAGGAAACCCAGCTCCTGGTGGTATGGAACATACCATGACAACGCCTAAAAGAGGCATATCGCTGACATTTAACCTCAGCCTAAAGAAATTAGCTTCTGGAGGCAGCATATGTCCTGCTCCAATTTTTTCTGACCTGTAAGTGTTTTTTAGCTGCCCCACCAATCTGAGTCTTGCATAAATGAACCTGGAAGCCTGTAAAGGAGACAGTAGGGTCTGAATTTCTAGAGGAGGCAAGTGTGGTGGGGCATGGGAGGAAGGGCCTGGCTTCTAGGTGGTTGCCACCGTTTCCATGTGGTTCTCCTTTATGTATGTTGGTAACTAGACAGTGCAGCCACTGAGTAGAGACTCATGCCAAAGGACTAACCGGTGTCACCATCACCTAAGTTAGTAGAAGCATGAGATATGAGTGTGGAGAACCTGGAAGGACAGGAGGGAGAGGAGAAACATCAGGTATGGCCTGGAGATGAGCTGTTGAGATTCTAGCCATGGTACCATCCACAAATCTTTCTTGACTTGCTCCCCTACAAATACCACAGTACAGGAGGAGATGATCATAGAAAAGACTTTCACTAAGCCACGGAGACTGAGCAGGACAGGAGGATACTGCAGATACCCACAAAACTACCTCGACAGCGTTCCACCGAAGCCCAGTTTGGCCAACCCTTGAGTTTATTGAAGTTACTTAGAGGAGCCTGGGTGACTTAAAGGCAGCTTCATCATAAAATAAAAGAAAAACACACCCCAGCATATATGAAGACTCAAAAAGAGCTTCATTCCTGAAATTCCCAGTGTGGCTTCCAGAAAGGTAGGTTGCTCAGCGTCTCCTGTCCCGGTTTATTTTCTGCTTCTCCTTTAGGTCAGGGCCTTGTAAACCTTGTTAGTTTCAGGAACGTCCTCAAGACTTGTGAGTTGTTTACCTTCTGAGTCTTGTGAGCCTCCTGCATCCTTCCTGGAGAGACTTGTTTCCATTCAGAGGAAACTGCCACCCAACAGGGCGAAACTGACTGGTGGTAGAATGTCTGTCAGGGAAATGAGCAGCGTCACCATCACCGGGATGCTGGGAAGTCAGTGACTCACTCACAGAACTCTCCAGAAATGCCTCTGAGTTGTGTCAGCAGGGAACTGGAATGAACAACAGCTGCCGTTCTTGATCCCTGGTGGCACTGGGCAGGAGACTGTGTTGCATGTCATTCCGGCCCCCTGCCTCCTGGTGGGAGAGAGCAGCTGCTGGTGTAGTCAGTGTCTAGTGCGAACCATTGCTCTGCCTGGCTGTTGCACATGCAAACAAAAATGTGTATAAGCACCATTCAGCTTCTACATGAACGGTCACCCCTCCATGGCTTAGTGCTTTCCTTTAAAAATTAAAATGGGGCTGGGGTAGTGTTTACCTTCTCTCTGCTGGCGCCCCTTTCTGCAGAATGTTATATTAAAAACTCATTTTCATTAGTCTCTTTAATTAATGGAAATGAAGGTCTCATGTCCCACAGATATTCCTTAAGGAACAACATCTGAGGTGGACCTCTGGCCTCTCCCTGTGTATGCACACTTATGCATGTGCACCCCTACACATAAACATGCACATACATTCACACATACACACACAACAACAACAAAATATATTAAAGAAGAGGAGAATTCAGGATCTGGAGCTTTCTGCTCAGTGTAAACTTTAATGGGGTATTAGGATTTGGATTTTGGCTCCCAAGAGCCCAAAGCTGGAGGGTTTTGTGTGTGACACAGCAGATCCCACAGTGTGTGTGTCTCTGATACAAGGGTTGCAACATGAGTTTCAGAAAATTAAGATGTGAGTCTATGAGGTCAAGTGTGCTCAGCTGCACTGGCTAGTAGGATAAAGGTTTCTTTGCTACACGTGTGCTGAGAGCATCCTACACCTTACACACAGCCAGGTGACATGCTGCAGCGTGACCTCAGGGGACCCTTGGTGTAAGGCTGTGCGTCCTTCTTGTATCAACTGTTCAGATGACCCAGTGGCCCCTGACACACCAAAGCAGGCACTGCCTCGTGTTTAGAGAACCTAGTGTTATGTAAACATGTTCACAGTGCTTCCTGTGACCTGCTCTGGCGTCTCTTGCTGAGTCTGAAATCGGAATGAGACCATGTCTCCTGAGAGCGGGAACATAGTAGGGGCTTTCTGGGGTAGAAGAGGTCATGCAGCTAAGCCGTGCAAGGTAAGGCATCAGCTGGCTGGACCCCTCGGAAACCTGAGTCCTCACAGGTCACTGCTCTATTTGCCCAGAATATTTACCAGAGATTCTATTTTAGGTTTGGCCTGGTTTCGTTAGCAGCCCGATCTATCAGGAATATTCATGGTAATTGGCTGAGTACCTATGAAGATCAACAAAAGGTTGCTTCAGACAGTCTCAAAGATCTATAGATAAAGGGTTTACTGAACATGACAAGCAAAGCATTATTAACTGTGGCTATTATAACAGTTATATAGTTTGAGTAAGAGAGAGAGAGAAAGAGAGAGAGAGAGAGAGAGAGTCTACTGTTCTGGCTAGTTATAACTGATACAACTTGGTACAACCTAGAAAGTACCTAATGGGGAATTCTCTAGATTGACCTGTGGGGCTCTGTCTTGATTGTTAATTGATGAGGGCTAGCCTACTGTGGGCAGCATCATTCCCTAGGCGGTTGACCCTAGGCTATACAAGAAAGCTACCTGAGTATGAATCTGTGCAAGCCATCAAGTGGCAGGTCCTCTCAATTTACACCTGTGCTGCTACTTCAAGAGACTATAGACACACAGACTGTTATTCTTCTAAGGCGCTTCTATTGCAAGATGTCCATGAACCATACATAGTCTAGCAGATTTCTGCATTGCTAGGAACTCTCTCTGTATCTCAAAGATCCCCTGGGGCAGTTATGGGATGATGACTCTCATTCTCACACTTAGTCCACAGTGGTATGTGGGTAAGGCTTGGTGTGCATAATGCAAGCAGCTTTAGTATTAACTAGGTGACTGAAACAGTTGGGGACATACCCTATCTCTCTAGGCATTTACTTTTAAAAAATTTAGGACCTTGGAGCTGGAGAGATGACTGCCTTGGAAAAAGTGTTAGGCTATGCATTTGTAAGCATTCGGATGTGAGTTCAATTCCCAGCAGCCATGTACGAAAGCTGGGTGTGGTAGGAGAGGCCTGCAGTCCCATTACTGGGGAAGATCACTGGGACCTGACGGCCATTCCATCTCACTGAACTGAGGAGCTTCAGGGTCACTGAGAGACCCCATCTCAAAACATACAGTGGAAGGTAATTGAGGGAGATACCCAATATTGATCTCTGACCTCCACGCGCGCGCGCGCGCACACACACACACACACACACACACACACAGCAGGCTGGCACAGGGACTTGAAGATATGTTGTCTTCTGTCCTGCTTTCCTTGAACATTCCCAGTTACAGTGCTGTGGAAGAACACCACCCCAGCAAGACAGCTGCCATCTTCATCAGATCAAGTTGATAGTCTTCACAGAATCCCATTCTAGCCTAAGATTTTATACAATTGAACAGGTTTCCTTTAATGATGCCTGCCGTATTTCATTCCTAGAAAGAAATTGTGAAGTATTACCACAAGGCCAAAGATGACCATCGCTGGGTAATTGGACAGTAATGCTATTGGTCACAACCTCTGCAAGAAATAAATCATTATGACCCATTTTCAGTAAGAGGTGCACTCAGAGATTATCAAAGAGTCAGAGATAAGCAGGAGGTGCAAAGTGTCTCTCTGCCCTCACAGGTGTCTGGTGTCTGCTTGTCTCGGAATGCTGGGAGTTGGGAAGCTGTAGGCGGTCTCCTATATGACTGAGTCCATTGTCAGAGAAGGGACAATCTCAAGTCCCAATATGTCCATCAGACAGCTTTGCATCCTTAACCAACAGGATGTGAGATTAGGGGAAAAGTGGGGAGATTGCAACTCTTCGGGGTTCCAGCCCGTGGAAAACAGAGGGCTAAGTTTCTCATGGTCAGGGACTTTAAAAGCTACTGTTTTGTGCCCAAACAATATGTCAGCCATTTGTGCCTTTCTTCTTTGCTGGTGTCCCTAGCTGAAGAATGACATGTTAACAGTGGGTGTGCCTTCACTGGTTCTTTAATTTACTACAGGGTGGGGATCTTGTTTCTCATGCCTCTGTGTTGTAGGCTGAACACCCCAATGCCTGCAAACCTTCTATATCAAAGTCCTAATTCCCAATGCAGCTGTGTTTAGAAACAAATCCTCTATGGGGGTCATCACAGCTACAAGAGGCCATAAAGCAGGTCCCTGAGACAACAAAAGCAATGTCCTTATAGGAGCTGGCCTTCCCCCCTCCTCCACATAGCCACACATTGAAGATGTCATGAAATCACAGTAGGAGCCCTCCCTCCTAGACATCTTGGTCCTGGACCTCCCATTAAATGTCTGTTGTTTGTGTCATTTGGTCCATAGCCAAAGCATACTGATGTAGCCCCATGAAAATGCACCCTTTTCCACTATGGTAATAGCAATGCTTATCAAGGTCCCAGCTGCAGGCTCAATGTTTAGTGATGGCTTGCTGCCTTCTGACATATTAACCACCTCTCATCCTTTACAAGTTTTTTTGGTAGAATAGTTGTATTGGCAAACCCACACTTCTATTTAATAATATGTTATAATCTGATAGTTCCATACATATATACAACGTACATTGATATAATCTACCCATTACCTCCCTCTAACTCCCCTTTAGTGCCCCATACAAGTTCTTCCCAACTTCATGTCCTCTCCATGTTGTTTGGTTTTGTTTTGTTGTTAATAGCCCCTCAAGTCCAATTAGTGCTGCCCATTTGTCCATGGTGTATGGCCACCCACTGGGGCATGAGAAACCTACCAACAGTCATGTCCTCAAAGGAGCGACTGTCTCTCTCTTAGCAGCAATCAATTGTCAACCACTTCTCCAATAGTGACAGGGCTTTGGGGCTCAACCGCTTTGGAATTTTGACTGGCTTGATTTTGTGTGCCTTGTCTGAGGCCTCTCATTCGTGATTATCTCTTCTCTTAAGGTGAGAATTTTTCCTTTCGTGGTCTTCCAGGGTGCTGACCTGGAGGCAGTGGGAATCCTGCATGTGACCTGAGGGACACGTGCTGTGCTCAGGCAGGCCACTGTGGTAAAGCCATAACAAACATTGAGTGGTGACCCCAGTTTCATGTATTTCAATCCCCCTGGGTTTACATGAACTGGAAAGATTACATTTCTGTTTTGTTTCAGTGTTTGGCGTCATGTGACAACCTTTGGATCACCTCAGTTGTCAATCTCCTGGGCTCCTGTGTCCAGCCACGATGTCTTTGGAACAAGGTGTCCTGGTGAGAAGTTGTGCAATGAGTGGGTGTTGCAGAACTAAAAGGAAAAGGTCCTGTCTGGGGACCTGACTTGCAATGACTCCCCTCCTACCATATCATTCAATAAATCTAGAAGATACTGCCTTAGGTAGATGATGCCTAGACTCTTTCATTGCCTTCTTCTATCCCAGTGGGGAGCTGTGTGGTATTTGGGAAGAAAATGTTTCCTGTGGTTCCCTGCTAAAATCAGGGGTTCTAGGATGAAGTTGAGACAAAGAAAGGAGAGAAGGATGCCCAAAGCCTCTCTCAGCATGATTCGGCTTAGGGTTCTATCACTCAAGGCATCTTGTGACTGCCTTGGGCTCGCTCTGGGAAGCTTAGCTCCCTGCTGGAGTCTCATTGCCTCTCCCCCTCTTTATCCTCCCACTTGAATTCCCGGCAGTGACAGAATATCCAGCACAGCCTCTGTGTGTGCTCTGGGCCTGAGGGTTGAAAAGGGATCAGGAGCTTCTATCTCAACCCAGAAGTGTGCAATCCGTCAAGGTTGGCAAGCCAACTTTGCCCATTGCCAAGAAGAAAGGTCAGGCCAGGAAAGTAGCACACGCTGGCTCCCTATGGGCACAGTCCTGTTTTCAGTCCATTTGAGAGCGCAGAGCACACTGAGTGATGTGAGGACCTCACTTCCCACCCAGAACCACATTTTGCGCCTCTCTGGGACAAGCCCTCGGCCATCTTCACTCTAGACATCATACATTTGCTTCATGTTTCTACACGGAATATAAACTGCCAGCCATTCACAAGTGGCTCTCTTAGAGACAGGAATTTCCCAGGTGGGGGGATGCAAGCCAGGATGTCTTCCCTTTCTTTTCTAAACACAGTGTGAAGCACGTTCTCTAGAAACCAGTGCAGGCAGGTCATTGTTGCTCCATGCAAGGAACCAATGTTCAGCTTCAAGTTTCGACACAGAAGCTAAGCTCTGGGCTCCATCTTCCTCATAGGTAATTCATCTGCCTGCTGAAGGGACAGCAAATGACCCAGTAACGTTTATTCTCTTGATTGACACATCAACCGGCAGAGCTTAGCTTGCCATCTGAAAAATAAGCAAATGGGCTGACGTCAAGGACTGGAGGAGGTGCTCGCTTTGCAGGGCTGAGAACCTGAGTTCAAGCCCCAGAACTGATGCTTTGTTTTGTGAGGGGGAAAAAAAGATCTGCATGATGGTACGCACTGTGGGAAAACCAGTGCTGGGCAAGAGGATGCAGATTGGTCCCTGGGGCTCGCTGCTCAGCCAAACTAGCATACTTGGCAAGACTGAGTCCAGTGAGAGAGTCCCCCACAAAAAGAATGCAGATGGTACCTAAAGAAAGACTCTTGTTCTGAGCCTGCACTCGTGCACACACACCTGACACTCCACAAATGCGTGTGTACACAAAACTTTTTACAAATATGTGAAAAATCAATTCCCAGGCATTTGTCAATGATAGGAATTAAATAGATAGCTTTCCTCCACCCATAGTACCTACCATTTCTCCATGTAAATTAGTAGTACCCCCTTCTCCCTGCCCCCTGCCTCCTTTCTCCCCTGTCCCCCTTCCCTTGACTCCCTGTTTCCCTTCCTCCCTGCCTCCCCGTCCTCGTCTCCCTGTCTCCCTGCCTCCCTGCCTCTTCCCTCTCCTGTCTCCCTTTCCCCCTGCCTTTCTTCCTCCCTGACTCCCTGTCCCCTTGGGTCCTTCTCTCCCTGCCTCTCTGACTTCCTATGTTTCCTTCTCCCTCTCTCTCTCTCATGGCAGCAACTTTCTACAACTGCCCAGCATCCTCCGTGAATAAACAGCTTTGGCCCTCCCCACCTAGGAAGGAGTCTTTTCACTAATGACTTTTTATTTTACCAATCTAGGATGACTCCTGTGTCCTCCCTGAACTCTGACCTGCAGTCCTCATCAGAAAGAGAGGAGTGTGTCTATAGCTTCCTGTTAATGAAGATATGAGCAAGCATGCACACACAGGTGCATGCTGGGATTCTGACCATCCTAAGAGTGATAGAAAAGGGGCAGGGTGGAGGGAGGATCCCTCACACAGGAAGCGTGCTATACAGGATGCACACCTGTATCACATGAAGTGAATGCCAGGGCAGCACTCAGACACGTGTGCTCTGTCACGACAGGTGGCTGCCTGGGTCACTGCTTGGCCTCCTGGCACCTTCCCAGCTTCCTGTAGCTCTTCCCTGCTTTCTCCCTCAGGTCAGTCCTGCTCCCACACTGTGGCCTCCAGTGTGGTCAGGACTATGGCCCAATGAGAAAGCTCTTTGTTCCCTACACTTGAAATCTTTCTCAATTGCTGGAGAGGACTATCCACTAGAGAGAGAGAAAGAGAGAGAGAGAGAGAGAGAGAGAGAGAGAGAGAGAGAGATCATGGTTTGAATAAGACTAAGTCATTGACATGAGATTCTTTATGACAGAGAGAAGTAACAGCATATTCAGAGATTCTGCCCTCAGGTACGTGGAGGCAACTCTCTCTACCACAGCGTGTCGTTCTTGTAACTATACAGGGCACAAGGAACCATGCAGTCAAATGAAGGAGGCTGAGCAGTTGAGGATCTGGAAGCTGTGCCCTGCTAACTACTGATTTCACCCATTGTCACAGCAGGCTACAACAACTCCCTGACTCCCTGGGTGAGAGGAAAATGGTCATCTGGTCATACCCATTTGGTGAGGTCACCCGGAACATTCACTGAGCTCTCCCTGCTTGGCGCAGGGTGACTGGAAGAGAGTGAGCATCTCTCTCAGGTGATATTCCTAAAGTCACCCCAGGGCCATGCTGTAGGCCTAAGGACCTTGCAAACCCCATCATGCTGCTGTGGACACTGAGCACTGAGAGGAGCCGAAGTCCCGATGGTCCTTGTCCTGAGGCTTCCCAACAGACAGATGCAAATTCACAGGAAGACCTGAGAGGAAGGCGCAGGGCACTCAGAACACGACAGTCCCTTGCGGGAGCTCAGGCTTCCATGGCCTGGGCTGGAAGGACTGGAACTTTCCACCCCATGACAGGGTGATATGGCCGAGCTCAGAGGCTGTAAACAATTGCTTGTTGCATAATCGCGATTGCTTTGTGCTCTGAGAAAGGAAGATTGGTGTTCTCCTGGGGTCTGATGGGCTAGACTCTCCGGTGCTAGGTAGACCTGCTTCTCATACCAGCGCACCCTGCGGTCTGCTCTGCTGTTTTTCTTCTGGGAGACGAGTTGCACAAACCCAGCTCCCCAGATGGCCCCGCATGAGTTAGGTAACCACCTTGTCTTGTCAGTCAAAACAAGCCGTCGTGAAGAGTGCTGGGCTAGCAGGACGACTCTAATTGTTGTTATTGGGAGGAGCACATCAAGAACGTTGAGAATTGTGTTGCAAGAGGCCGTGTTTATCAAACTGAAGATTGTCCCATGCACCCTCTCCGCTTTAGCTCTGGAAATCAAAGAGAATTATGGGGCACGTGTTTACTCTCGGCTGACTTTTCCCAGCAGCGGAGTCTAATGGCTTGGGAGTTCTGCCTTGGATGAGCAGACACATTTTGGCAGTGAAAACTGCTGCGTTTTCTTTTTATCTGTGGTATGTGCACGCATGCATGTGTGTATGTGTGTGCAGGTGCACATGTACCACGACATGCATGTGGAGGTCAGAAGACAACGTCGGTCTTCTGCCTCCTTCTCTTATTTCACACAGGAGCTCTTGTCTTGCTGCTGCTGACAGCAGGATCTCTAGCCTGGGAGCTTCTAGGGATCCTCGTCTCCCGCCCAGCTAACTGTAGCAGTGCTGCGAGCCCATATTCAGGCTACTGCTCTCTCACTAGAGGGGTGCTGGGGATATTTACATTCATGTGGCAAGCACCTTTTGGCACTGAGCCTTCTCTTTAGGCCCTCAGTTTGAGCTACCTTTTGGGAAAGAGCTATCAGTAAGAATGGAGTTCGGCCCAGTCATGGGCAGAACAGCAGACTGTGGAGACCTGTGTGGTCATAGCCGGGCACATGTGGATACTGAACACAAGCATAGTGGCTGGTCTGAGTGTAGATGGACATAAATGGAAAAAAATGTGCAAATCTGGAAAGACATCTTGTGCAAAGGAGAATTAGAAATCACTTGTTTGGGGACTGCAGCAACGGCTCAGTATTAAAGAGTACTTGCTGCTCTGCGCTCCCAGCACCCTTGCCAGGCAGCTTGCTATCAACCTGCAAGAGCAAGATCTCACGCCCTCTTCTGGCCACCATAGGCACTGCACCCATGTGTACCAACCCACAGATAACATACCATTAAAGATTCCTTGTAATTAGTTTGTACATAATTAAAATTTAAAAAATAACTCTTAAAAATCAAAATAGTCATCCTTTTATTATAGAGTCTATGTTGATAATATTTGGAGTACCATTGGTTGAGTTGCTTTTATTATAAACATTCTTTTCATTTCCTTTTTATAGTTTTTTTTTTTTTAAAGCAAGCTTTCTAGAAAAAGGAGATGTTGTAGAGGTGAGTTGTGTCCTATTTCTACTGATCAGGCCTTCTATGGGGTAGTGAGGGACCTGTATCTCTAGCTTCCTTGACATCTCCTTCTGGGCACTTGGCTCTGGATGCTGCTTCAACAATCTGTACCTGTCCTAGATCAGGGAACTCCAGAGTGCATGCTGTCAGCATCCCATGCTTCAGTCTCTTAATGACCTCTGACCCCTTGCCAGTTGGCTCCTCTCCCTCCCAGCCGCCCTTACAGTGAGGTTAGCCAGCATTCTGACTCTGTGCTTCCCCAAGCTGCTCTTGACGCTACTCTGCTGCTTGGAACATTCCAGTGCAATGGCTCCTGGGGCCTCCTTTCTTTCCCCAGGACCACATGTACCCTCCTGTAGATAGACCCAGGTCGTCCCTCCCTGTATCCTTACTGTCCCTCACCTGTGTTTTGCTCCACGCCCTGGCATTGTGTCGAAACTGTCTGTTTACGAGTCCATCTGCATATTAGACTGCACGCTCCTCAAGGGTAGGAAATTATGTCTTTATCGATGTACCCATGGCACTCAGTAAATATTTGTGCAAAGCGCCCAGACTAAAGAGATGGAGGGTAAACAATATCTGGCTGTCAACAGCTTCCCATTGCACAAGGCAGAGGCCGTGACTGTGGTGCTGCGGGCTTTAGTTTTAATTTTATGTTTTCTTATTGTTAGCATCAGCATCGTCATTTTAATAATGAGAACCACCACAAGCAGTGACCCCAGCGGCTCTCTCTGTGGGAAGAAGTTCGAGGTACATCTTTCTCTCCCAGGAGGTGACAGCTCCCCAGCAGTGGGTCTTTCATGCTGGCCACTGGACAGTTCTGGTTCGTTTGGGGGAACTGAAGGCTGAATATCCATCCACATGTCAGTCAGCCACCTGCTGGATGACCCTGCTAAGACTGAGCATGTCACTAAGGGTGTCTGTTTGCAGAGGAGATAAGCATCTCCCCTGGGCCGCTCCTGCTGGTATTTGTGTCTTTTAGATTGCATGTCTGTTTGGGGTTGTGGAGGCCGCGTTGCCTAATGCAGTCTTCCTTGTCCTGATACAGACTGCCAGCCTACATAAAGACTTACTGGCTCCTGGAGCCAGCTCTGTCCTGACTTGCCCTCCCAGTACTGGACAGTGGGGATAAGATTCTACACATATCAACTACGATCATATTCTGGGAACCCTGTGCTTCAAGCTAGCTCACTGCACAGAAAGCATCCTATTGGCACAAGGATGGGAAGGATGGACTCTGTCCCTCACTGAGAAAGGAGCTTCCTCCTCTGGCCTCCTTCCATCTTCTCAGGAGGAGCCAGCAAACATTACTGGCTTAAAAAACTAATGTGGAGGGGAGGCAGGGCTGGAGAGGTGGGCCAGCTGCTCACAGGTATGTATTGCTTTTGTGGAAGACCTGAGTTTGATTCCCAGCCCCCGGGTGGGGTAACTGGAGACTTTGTGTCACCCCAGGTATCGTCAGCTTCAGGGGACGTCCCCTTTGACCTCTAAGGGCTCCTGCACACGTGTATACTATCCATGCCCAAACACACACATGACAAAAAATAAACAGCCTGAAAAAGGCTAGGGGTGAAGCTTAGTCGATAGAAAGCTTGCTTTGCCATCCAGGAAGCCCCGACTTTGATCCCTGGCACCCTATAAACCAGGTGTGGTGGCACACACCTGAAATCCCAGCATTGCAGGAATCTCCTTTCCGAAAGATGGAAATGCGGTTTTTGTCACTGTTGATGAATGTTTGTCAGAAAAGCAAAGAAAGCTTTTTCCGATTTTTTTGTTTGTTTGTTTTTTGTTTGTTTTTCAAGACAGGGTTTCTCTGTGGCTTTGGAGCCTGTCCTAGAACTAGCTCTTGTAGACCAGGCTGGCCTTGAACTCACAGAGATCCACCTGCCTCTGCCTCCCAAGTTCTGGGATTAAAGGCGTGTGCCACCACCGGGATTTTGTATAAAGAATTCTTCACTACTCACTACATTCCCCTCAACAAAGATATCAGAGATTTCATCCATCTGGAGCTGCAGAGGAAAGAGACAGTAAAGGCATGCTGGGAGTACCAGTACCATGCTGGGCCTGCTACCTGCCAGGATCTGGCTTCCCTCCAGGATGTTGGCCTACTGACCACCTCATGTCCCAGCTGGCCTGTCCCATTCCACATTCCAGGTCTCTGTCCTCCGGTGCTCACTAGAGCTGTGTTTGTTCATTCATACCCAGAATCTAAGCTTTGGTCTGTAAGTCATTTTCCCTGTGGGACTGTAGTGTCATGCTGCTGCTGAGGTGACCTGGAGGCGGTGCTCAGGAACTATTCTAACCTGCCCTGCATAGCTGTAAGTGCAGGGGCCCTGTTCTCCCTGTAGGTGAAATGAGAAGCCTGGCTTACCCAGTAGCCAGACCTCAACCCCGTCACCAGCTTCAGCTGGTTTTTAGAGGAAGTCTTAGCTATTGGCAGAAAGGTTCCCTGTCAGCTCCGCCCCTGTTACCACTGTTGCCATGTCCCATTGAGGTTCCTGTGACACAGCTCTCTGTAGTAGGCATTTTTGTACTGCTAGCCCCAAAATCATGACACAGAGACTTATTAGTTACAGAAACTTGGCCTATAGCTTAGGTTTGTTTCTAACCAGTTCATATAACTTAAGTCAACCCATTTCTGTTCATCTACATGTCGCCATATGATTCGTGGCTTTTCTCTCTCCTCCAGCATGTCTTGTTCCCTCTGTGTCTGGCTAGTGACTCTACCTTTCTTTTTCCTAGAGCTCTCTCTGTCCAGAAATCCCTGCCACACCTCTGGCCTAGCTGTTGACCATTTAGCTTTTTATTATAACAATCACAGTGACATATATTTACACAGCGTAATCAACTATCTCTCAACAGCTCTTCACCACTTTCCTTGTCCCTGTTTTTCTCTACCTCTTTTTAAAACTCAAATGTCAGCCTTGCCCTGACTGGACACTGATCACAGAACCCTGGGGTGGAGCAGGCAGGCCTGACTAAAGAATACACAGTGAACAGAGTCCGGGTCCTTCCAGATTGCCAAGTCACTCAGTCGTTGCCATAGCTTTGATATGGGTTGAATGATTACACGAAGACTCATGTGGTGGGTACTTGATCCCAAAGTATGGTGGTACTGAGACTGCGGGACCTTTAAGAGGGGCAGCTGTGACTAAAGAGATCACAGCTACCAACCCTTGTGGGTAAGGACATGGCAGCTTCTTCCTTGGAAGGAATCGTATGTAGTTGTCTCAAGACTCTCATCGGTTGCCATGAGAACATGTTACTGTGACGAGAAAGCTGTGGTCATGTGATCACTCCCTCTGTGTCATCCTGTGTATCAAGTCGAGATGGAGCCACAAAGTCCTCACCCGTCTCAAGCAGCCACCAGGGCCACATTCTTGAACACGGGAACTGTGAGCCAAGCAAGCCTCTTCTGCCTATAAAGCGCCAAGCCTCGGATCTTTTGGTATAGCCACAGAAGAGACTAACAGTTTCATTTGAATCATCTATAACAGGAGCCACTAGCCCAGAGGCCTCCAAATCCAGGAACAAAAAGCAACTCCAACCCCCAGCCACTGACATCCTCTGCCAACTGTGTACATGCAAACAGGCGTTTGCAAAGAAACTTGTTCAACAGCTACTCAAGTGGACCCCAGGTCTGAGTCTTCCCAAAGTGACATATTAAAGCCTCATAAAGCAAGCCATCTGTAATGTGACTCGCTTGGAAGTGCATTTTAAGTGAAAGGATGCTATTCAGAGTCCTGCCTTGTTGGCATCAGGATGCAGTCTGAACGGTGCACGACTGTAACTGTTACATCAGGCCGGGGGTACCCTAAGAAGAAACACCAGGTCCATCAGACTATTGAAATGAAGGAACCCCAACAACTGGACTGGAATCTCATCTTGGAGGAAGAGAGAGGCCGAGGAGGAGGAAGTTGCCTCCCAGGAAGAGAGGTCACACAGTTCTGACCTCTTGCCAGGTCACCTTGCAGGAGGAACTGGGGCTGAGATAATGACGGGGCAGGGACGGGCAGGACCGCACCTTACCTGGGCTGCTTCGTTCTGCATGCCTTTTACCTTCTATTTGAACCTAAACTTCATGTCAGGACCCCAAAGATAGATTTGGATAACTAGACCTCTTTGCTCTTCCTGATGTGACCACATCGAACACCTCTCCTTTCTTTGTTCTTCACTGTGACTGCTTTCTTGGATAGTGTGTTGGGTTGAGTGGCTAAGCTCGCCTTGCTGTAGACACCAGGGTGCAGGTTTTGACTGCACAGCTCAGGGAACACAGTCAGATGAAAGACAGGTGTGACTTCTGATGTTCTCGCCTCTGTAAAATGAAGACGCTGACTGATGTCGCTACGTCAGATGCTCTGGGGGGATTTGGTTTGGATTTTTTTTTCCACCTCTAACAAGACAGACACTTTCTTGGGTCTGTCTTGGTCTCCAAGGTAGGTAGTTGAGGGCAGTTGAGGGAGTTAGGTGACTGTTTAAAACAATGTGATTATCAGATTCTGACAGACAGCATCGTAACCGGTACCGACAGCCAAGCCATGTTCTTCTTCCTTATCCCACTGGATCACCCAGGTTATAGGATGAGAACCGTGTGCTTATTTGCTCACAACCCTCTTCTGAGAAGGAAAGTGACTTTGCCAAGGTCACACAGCCTCCATACAGGCTCGTGAGTCAGATGTTTAGATCTGACTTTGCTCGCTCTGGTGTGTCATAGATGTCATCCAGGGCTGTACCACGTATAAAGCTCTTCCATTAACTCATTTCCCTAGATTCTTCCTCTCTCCACCCTCATAGCTGATCTGCACACAGGCCCCAAGCTGACAGGAAGTAGAGACAGCCTGTCTGTGTGTACTGTGGACTACCCATTAGTCACAGGGCTCAGCACCTTCCCTGCCTCTAAAACGTGTAAGAAGTTACTCTCACTTGCCACTTAGATCTGTCCTCTGAGCCCCTGATGCTGCTGCCTGTCTGTCCGCCCATGACATTAATAACTCTTTGAATATATCTCTTACCCAATTAGCAATCTCTTTCAACATTCCTCTAGGACTCTAAACCCCAAACCTTCCAACATGCCTTTAAAATGTACAACAGAAACCTGGGGGAAGGGATGCAAGCTTATCATCCCAGCACTCAGGAGGTGTGGGGGTGAGGGGGAAGATCAGTAGTTCAAGGTCATCCTCAATATCCTGAGAGCAGGACTAGCCTGGGCTAGTCTGACCCTGGCTCAAACTCCTTTACCTTCCCCACCCCCATATCCATCTGCAATGGTTCTAAGTGAGTAATCAAACAGCAGGTTTAAATGAGCCAGGCAGTTACATAACTACTCAAAGCCAGAGATTTTACAGTGTGCTGTGGAAGGCTTATATTTGAAGCTGTCCCTGAGCATAAAGAGGGTTAATCTAGCTGGTCCTCTTCTTCATGCCCTTGGGTAACTGAAGGTCAGTTCTGGCCCTTTACTCAGCCAAGAACAACCTGTGTGTTTCAAGGCAACTTCCAGGGAGTGACATTTGATAAGCTTTTCCTAAGTTAGTGAGATCAAGGTTTCGCTGGAGTTGCCCTTGAGAACTGTGAACACATAGAAGAGCATTAGTAACTCTTTACTTTTCTTAGAAATCCCTATCAGTTCCTTGCCAATTCAACCACACTGCCTCTGGCTGCCGGAGTCCCAAGGGTCAGCTTGATAGCCGCCCACACAGCACAGCACACAAGTGACTGGGAAGAGCTCCCCGAACCCAAGGTCTTCTTGAAATACACAGCAAGGCAAGGTTCCCGCCCTTACCTACCAAGTGTGTTGTTTTCATGCCTGGGGATGTGGTTAGTGTAGAAAGGCTCTTGTCTGCTCTGTGTCCCCTGGGCCAGTGCTCTCCACTGAAGCTTAGACAAAGGTGAAGGTCAGTGTGGAAACCCTCACCAGACTCCACCACACTGCCTGTAACAGACTCCACATGTTGGGATCATTTGGATTCCTGGCCTCCAGCTGCTCTTCCCTGTTAGCGATCTTTCCTTTCCTTCTTATTTGAGTTACTGAAAGCTGTGTCATAATTGGTTACCAGCTCAGCTTCACGAGCACGTGTTGCCTTGAGGATCAGAGGATAAGGTTTTCACCTGTTGGCTCCCCGACTCTTAGATATATAAGCCTCCATGGTGCTATTGAATAAAGGGTTTCTTACCAGTGACTAGAAGTTCTTGTCTCTGTCTGTCTCTCTGTCTGTCTGTCTGTGTGTGTGTGTTTGTGTGTTTCAACCTCCAGCCCCTTGCCTGGAGCTCGCGAACTGTATGGTAGTGCACAGAGCGCAGACAGGCGTTGTGCGCTGCATCCACACTGCCTATAACTGTAACAAAACAGTAGGATGGGGGTGGGGAATGCACACGGGCTGGGAGACAGGCCAGCGGGAGGCAGCGTTCCTGGATAGCTGCTCACTTACGGAAGTTTCCAACGTCCATCCTCTAGATCAGTGATTCTCAACCTTCCTGCTACTGCAACCCTTTAATACAGTTCCTCATGCTGTGGAGATCCCTAACCATGAAATTATTTTGTTGCTACATCATAACTATAATTTTGCTCCTGTTGTGAATCATAATGCAAATATCTGATACGCAACCCCCAAAGGGGTCTCGACCCACAGGTTGAGAACCCCTGCTCCAGACGCTTCCCTGAGAGAGCTTACTGAAAACATTCACTTGGGGAGGGGCAGCTTCGTGCTGAGGACCACGCCAGGTATTTTGCAGGAGTAGTAAGTGAATGTTTTCAGTAATAAAGGGTGATCAAAATGGGGAGAGAGAAGCTAGATTAAATACGCAGATCTGTAAGAACAAGGAGACAAGATCCACAATAATAAGGAGCGTGAGAGACCCTATGGAAGTGAAGTCTGAGATCCTGTTTTCTCTTTAGGTTATTGAATCTGTGGCTGATGGTGGGAGAGCAATGCTTGACATGATGCCAGTAAAGAACTTGGATCAGAAATACATACACGCATACTCTCATGCGGAGATTCCCACAGAGAAAGACTGGGCATGTACATATGCAAACATGCATGTAGTCACACAGAGAAATATATGCACATGTGTGCACATGTATGAACATATAGGAATGGGGACATATAGACACATCTTTATGTGTAGACATACCCATGTACACGCCCATGCATGGGAGCAGTACACAAAAGTACACACACACACACACACACACACACACACACACACACACACACACACAGGATCTTACAGTTTTTAACAATGAATTGTACAGAAATTTGTGGACACTAAAGGAAAAGACAATGGTTACTGAAAGAGAGCTTTTGGTGCCAGACCTGTCTCCAAAAGAGAGAGCTGCGTCCACAGCCTCTCATGGGCCCAGACTACTGTGTACTTTCCTGTGCAAGGGTGATTTTCCTAGGACGGCTCTGGCTTCTTTCAGATGTTAGTGTCTGTACCCCTCTTCTACCCTGTTCCTGTTCTGCTACCTCAGTTCCTAGTCTGCTGGTAGGACCCCTTCACACTGAAGTGGGGTCATCCCACATTTCTGCAAGAGAAGAGGTCCTGGATTTGTGTTCAGAACCCTCTCTGACAGCTGTAGGGCCTTGCAGGCAGCAGGATTTCGCACTGGAAAGAGGACTGAGACTCAACTGCAAACAAAACGGGGTGGGGGATGGGCTTCTATTGCCCAGTTGGCATGTGTGGTCACCTGACCACAACCAGAGTCAACAGCGAAGGGGTTAGAAAGGTATCTGCATGATGGAATAGCATTAAGCCATGAAAAAGAAGGGAATGTTGCTGTTACAGAGTTACAGCCTGTGCCCCAGCAGCCACTCCGCCTCCATACCAACCATCATAGCCAAATTTACAGCAGCCTTCGGTGGAGACACACTTGGGAAGAGGGGCAGAGAGCAGGGATCCTCCCAAGTGTGTCTTTGGAGTCTTGATGTTACAGCGACCTAGGAAGCCACCGAGGCTTTGGACTCCACCTCTCACTCCCCCACCCCAAATACTAAAAAGGAAAACACGCTCTTTGCTTTGCCACTCCTCCAACTCGCGTGTTTAAAGGAGGAGATCCCTGGGCAAAGATATTTCCTCATGGTCAAAATAATGGAATCTAAATGAGAACCCAAACATTAGTTAATCCAGTTAGGGCTGCCAATCATTCCCTCTTCCCTCCAAAAAACAGGAATCACCTGAACCCATGTAAAGGCAGCAGGAGGAGCTGATGCACTCTTCCTCCACAGAAATCCCTTAGAGCATCCAGTAGGCACTAGGGACTATCACTCTCGCAGCCTGTCTGCTTCTCCAAGCTTACCTGGGCACATATGCACAAACACTCTGGTCCCTAGCCCTGGGGGTGGGGAGCGTGGATTTTGAGTTTTCAATCTGTAAAATGAAGGAGCCCGGAGGGAGGGTGTGGGATGTGTTTGTAGCAGTGTGAGCAGGCTTCATGCGGGAATGCTGGACACAGCTAAGGAGGCAGATTGGGTAGAGCGTATGTTATGTAGATTTACACAAGGAAGAAAACGAAATTCTGTGAAAACCCTGTTTGGAGCTGGCCTGGAGGTGGCTAATCCCTGTCCTGTTCCTAGTGATTGAAAACAGAAGTTAATTGTGCACAAGCTCTTAGGTTTGGACCCCCAGGTGGCAGGGGACACAAAGGACAACGGGTAGCAATGGGTGCGTTTCCATTTGTGCCCTGACAGCACAAAGGAAGTGGCCGAAATGAAAGCAAACAATGACATAGAAGAACTCGTGAAAAAGGTAATTTAGAGCCACAGCATCTGGGGACACAATTAAGGGAACACGGACTTCCCACGGAGCCCTGCTCTCTCTGCCTCTGCCAGGAGGGATGTCTTCCTTTGGAGTTGCACAATGGTCTCCCAAGGCTTCAGAGAACTGTGCTTGGGTGACTCACCAGAGTGTACAGTGTCCTGGGGGGTCCACACACAACCCCCAATAACAAACGAAATTGGGATCTATTAACAACCGGTGGTTTGGTGAAGAGGCGCCGTCAATGCCAGTGTTTTTTGATTTTGTCTTTTCATCAACCTAGTTCAATTAAAAAAATAATATCTGAAGAAGCCTAAGACGCAGGAGGGCACCCCAGAACTCTGAAGAAAAGACAAGTGTCCATCGTTTTATAATATCGTCTAAGGTCAGTGCTTGGGGGTGAGGGACTTCATGCCAAGTTCTTATGATCTCTTCATTTATTGTGGTGATACTGTCACATTGAGAATTAAGTCACCAATTAAGAGGTTTCCTTGAGTAGTTTGGGACCTGAGATATGGGCTTACTGATTTGCTGCTGCGTAGCCAGTGTCAGGAGCTTAAACAGCACAGTTTGGAGGGGGAGGAGTCAGACTGTGGCTGCACAGTTGGGTCCTCAACAGCAGCATGGGAGCTGGGGTCACTCACTCAGCTTAGAGCTAGGGGAAAGGCCAGCTTCCCACCTTCTTCCTTTTATTGGAGCTGTTAAGTCAGAGCCCGGGCACTGGCAGCTGGAACAAGCTGTTTAGCTACAGTGTCCATTTAAGTGATAAATAACAATGAAAAACAGAGAAAGGTGTTTCATTCAGTGTGGCCATTTTGAGGAGGGGAGCAAATAAAGAAGTCCAGTGACCCCCCCAAGTTCATCTTCAGGAACCTGATATAAGGATTCAGTTTAAATAGAAGCCCAGAGATGTGCACAGCTATGCAGTCTATCAAGGTATGGTCTGGCGGGTCATCACCATGTCGTCACTGTCCTTTGCTGCAGTCCTCCCTGTCTGTGGCATGGCGGCATGTCAGAACTGTATGAAATCTTTTTTAGACAGACAAGCTTCCCCTTTGGCTGGCTCCAGACTCCAGCCTTCTCCTCCCCAGGATGGGATTCTTGGGGAGATTTTAGTTCTTTGATGTCAGCCCAGCACCTCTTTAATGTCTCTGCAGCTGGGGATCATCCCCCTGTAGCTGTGGACAGGTTTCTTCTGTTCTTTGTAGACACAGGATTGAGGGCCAGAGTAGGTGACAGGAATTGTGGCCTACTGACTTGCTAGCCAGGCATCAGTGGTACTTAGTGGGAAGAAATGGAGAATGTCCATCTCTTCCATCCTCTCCCAAGCAGAAGTCAAATGTACCCAGTTTGCATCAGCTCAAAAGCAAGGCATGCTGGGACTCAATCACTCCAGGAAGACATTCCAAAGAAGACACAGCACAGAAGACTTGAGAGATGGAGTGATAGGTCATCTTCACTGTCATCTTGACTGGATTCAGTGTCACTGTGGAAAGAAGACCCACCCTGAGTGTGGCAGTGCCATCCATGGCCACAGTGGCTGATGGTACACACCTTGGTCTAAGAGTATGCTAAGGATTCCCGTGGCCATTGCACCTTGTTCTCAACATAGCACCGGTGTTGACTTGTGGGTAACGTTGTTACAGGGGGCTCTCAGTTCTTATCTTCTTGAAGAGACCAATTTAGTCAAGAGACAAAGGCAGCTCAAGCAGAAGTTTATTTAGCAAAGCAAATACTCCGAAGAGAGATCAGCTTTGCTTTTCCTAGCTCAGGAAGCAGCCCATTGTGTCTGCATTGTGGATTTTGAAGAAGTTTCAAGGACTCTATATGAGTAAGTGGTGTGTTCCTGAATTAAAGCGACACACTTTCCCTCCCAAATCATGGTGGGACCAGCTTTCTTTTTTATAGTATTTGTACAAAGGAGGTGATGTACGTGTGTGTTTGTGTGAGTGTGTACATCAAAACCACAGTACAGGTGATGTATTGTGTCAAGTCTTTCGAGGTTCTAAACCCTCAGCATTCATAGGTGACAGCCGGGAAAGTGTCCTGGTGTCCTGCTTAGTTCCCCATACGGTGGGAAGAACCTACATGAAGCTTCAAGGATGTCTAACCACAAAGGGGCATCTGACCTGCAGGAGACTCAGGTGCCAAGTCACACCTGCTGTTTCCTTGGTTACCTCATATCTAACTCCTTGCCTGCCTGCTGTCAACGTATCTTATAGCTAGAGAAGTCACCTAAAGAGGGTGGCCTTGCTGGGGTTGGGGAGACTGGAGCCCATTTCACTCCCAGCTTCTGGAATGATAGCGGTGTTTTGCAAAAGCCCCTGTATGGGATGAGTGCATTTCCTCTGCTCTCAGCTCCATGGACGGTAGGGGATGAGGGTTGGAGAGCTAGTCAGCTCATGGTTAGGAAGAAGGGCCATTTAAGACTGAATGACCACATCTGGTGTGGTCCTTCTGGCAGGTGGAAGCTCGGTGAGGTGGCAGGCTGATCCAGGAAGTCAAATGACAAGACATCCCTGCTCAAGGGATCTCATCTCTACCCTTGCTACAGAATGGCCACCTCACTGGAGTCAGGATGCTGTCTGATTACTGTCTCTAGCTTTAACTGTTTACCGAGGAAACACCACAGACAGGCTGACCTCACACCTTGATGTCTCCCACCGCTGAGCAGACTCACCATGAGAGCTGGGGAGCGGGCTCAGTTGGGAAAGTGTGAGAGATGCGAGCACTAGGTGCTGAGTTCCAGCTGCAGCATCATGTAAAAACACGGCGTGCTGGCTCATGTGTGCAATCTCAGCACCCACTCGGGAGGAGGAGACAGGAGGCTCCCTGGGGCTTGCTAGTCTACTAGTCTAGCCAAATGGAGAGACCCTGTTCCAAAAATAAGGCAGAGAACAATTGAGGAAGACACCAGACATCAACCTCTGGCCTCTACACAGATGTCTGCGCATGCACACGCGCACCCCCCACACAATTATTTCAACCACAGCAGGCCCATCTCCCCATGCTATCTATAAATCCTATCCTACAGGGTCAAACGGAATGAGCCAACATTCTTCCTTTCCTTTTCTCTCCTTCTTTGTCCTCAGAACAACAAAATTAACAGATATTCTGAAGTCTTGGACATGTCTTCTTGGATTGAGATACGCCCCAAAGACATCAGATACAAGGGAAATGTGAAACCATGGGATCGGTGAGTCAGAGACCAGCAGAACCCTACTAGTGAGGAACGAGAAGCCATCACAATGCCTTGAGTGGGCGGGATCTCCAGGTCTGTGGTATCGGGGTGACATTGCTCAGAGACCCTTGCGGGCTGACAATGGGCAGCTGGGAGTTGGACAGAGTGAGGCCAGTGGCTTCAGCCCTAGAAGGCAGTCACAAGATGTGGCTTGTAATCCATCTGGGCGGAGCTCTGTGGCTGAGTCCACTGGTCCATCTTCTGTCAAACTCACCCTGACCACTGGTTAATCTGTATTTCAGCCTCTTGCTCCTGTGGTTCACAGAGGCTCTGCCGCCATCAAACCCTCTGTACCTCCTGGTCCTTGTACTTTAGATTCCCTCTTTTCCCTGGCCTTAGCCTGAGTACCCCAATTCTACCTTGATAATCACTGTACATGGCAGCTCTTCAACAACCCTTCATTTGCTCCTTAAGCTCTAATTAGAGCCACTTCCCAGCATCACCGCCTCATCCATCCGTCTGTTCATACTACACTGCTGGTCAGGTAAGGAAGGATGAACGGAGGACCAGCAGGGCTCAGGAACTTAACAGGCCTGGCCTCGGAGGATGGACAAGCAGGACTGAGAATGAAGTACAGAAGGATCAGAGATGTAGTTTGTCACAGCGCTAGCTAGGGAGTAAGACCCCTGCCACTGCTCCTCACCCCCGCCATCGCTTGCTGACCTGTGAACACTGGTTAATATTCAGTTTCTCCCTCCACCAGGGACAGGGTCCTGTCTTCTTTTGTGAGACACTGGGATTAGGTAAGGTTCCATCTCTCTCTCTCCTCCTTTCTTACTATGAGTGTAAAACAGCAGAGAATCCAGGGGCTGGAGTCTGTCAGCAGTGGCATATAGTAGGAGGCCACTTGTTTGTTCCCAGCTGCTCAGCCCTGAAATAACCACACAGAAACTGTATTAATTAAATCAAATTAAATTAATCAAATCACTGCTTGGCCTATTAGCTCTATCTTCGTATTAGCTAGCGCTTACATCTTTAAAAAAATTTTTTAATTGATATTTATTGAGCTCTACATTTTTCTCTGCTCCCCCCTGCCTTTCCCCTCTCCCCTGCAACCCTTCCCCAAGGTCCCCACACTTGCAATTTACTCAGGATAGCTCTTATATCTTAATTTAACTCATTTCTACTAATTATATATGGCCACATGGCTGTGGCTTACCAGCAAGGTTCCAGCATGTCTGTTCCCACCGGTGGCTACATGGCTTCTGACTCTGCCTTCTTTCTCCCAGCATTCAGTTTAGAGCTCCCACCTAGCTCTATTATACTCTATCATAGGCTCAAGCAGTTATCTTCATTAACCAACATCATTCACGGCATACATAGGGGAATCCCACATCAGTGGCACCTGTCCATTCTGGTGGACTCAGTGAATCTGGGGTGAGGGGAGAAAAATGGGGTGTGCTATCTATTGACCCAGTGAGAGTTTGGAGAACACAAATGTAAGGTGGCCATTAGTAAACACCTGTATAAATCCTTAAGGGAACTGGAGTTTCAGATAGACAAGGCATCACACGCAGTACTGGTGTGTCCTGAGAAAATCCAGTTCCCGATCAGCCTCTCAAGACCCAGGGATCCTTCTGGGGAGGCCCTGGCCTGCTTTTTCCAGGCTCCGAGTGCCAGTTACCCCAGGGCAGACAGGCACATTTCTCCCTAGGCTCATTGGCACAGGAATTCTTGGATAAAGCTCTCTATCCATTGGCATAAATGATGGAATCCTCTCCTAGACCTATCCATTCCTTTCTGGAAGTTCCCAGTCCTGGAACTTAACCACCATCTCTGACCCCTTCTTCTCCTAAGACTCAGCCTCAAGTCCCTGCCCATGGGGACTCATGGCAGTGCTTTGTTTTACCATAGAACAGATGTTCTGCAGGTGACCTGCTCAGGTGGACACAGTGGCATGAGGTCGGGCCATGGTCTCTCCCTTTGACCCAGTTATCACTTCTCTTCTGCTTTAGTCAGGTTGTTAACTCAACACTCACGTATGCATGCACATGCACATACATGTTTGCAACCATCCACATGCAGATATGTATACACACCAATCACGCTGATGACTAAATACGTACACACATACACACACACATACACACACGAAAGAGAGAGAGAGAGAGAGAGAGAGAGAGAGAGAGAGAGAGAGAGAGAGAGGTGCACACATGCATATCCATGCACACACTCCCAGGCACTCATGTAAACATGTGCCCAAATGTACATGCCTACATGCAAATATGCATCTACACACACATTCATGTACATGCCTATACACACAAGGCACACACACACGCACGCACACACACGCCATCTGGAATTCTGAACTCAGTAATGTCAGAAACCACATGGCTAGCTCACCAAGCCAGAACTGCAATCAGATGTAGCCAGGCACTAGAAAAAGGAATTATCTAGTGTGGCCACTGCTTTTATTGTGACTGAGTCTGTCTGGAGGACACTGGACATATGTTGGGCATGACGGTGATGAGGGACTCCTGTAGATGGGGAACTCCTACATGTATGAGGAAGCTCATGGGAAGAAATGCCAAGTCCCAGTACCTGGTACTTCGCAGGGTTTCTTTTTCTTCATTCAGGGAGGAGCCTAGAATTCTAATTTGTGGTTCAGTTTGCTTGTTTTTCTCTTTTCAATCTTATAGGAGATTTTCTTTTTCTCATAAGAGAGTCTGGGAACACCTGTTCCCAGGTCCCGAAACGGTAACTTGCTGGTCCCTGTGATGGGAGCCAGCCGTTCTTCACTTTGCTTGTTCCCTGGGTAGAGGGTGGATGAGAGGGCTGTGGTTTCATCTCCTCTGGGATGGGTCAGCAGCGGGCCTGGCTCTCCAGCTGCAGCTGTGAGGGAATCTGATTTGGAGATTGTGAAGTCTCAAACTGGGACAAATGACTAAGGTGCCTATTTATCATGTCCAAGTAGACCTGGCCTCCAGGTTCTCCCAGCATCCCTCAGTCTCCACCTGTTACAGGGTGTGGCTGGCATACCTCACCCTCCACCCTAAACTTCTTCAGCCCAGGAGCTGGGCTGCCCTGTCCCCAGAGGCTCTTCCTTAAATAATCTAGGCATTTTGGTTATCCACCCCTTTTTTGTACATTTGCCCTCTTGGCTATTGTATCTGATTCCCCTCTCTCCTCTTTCCCTTTCCCTCCCCTTCTCCCTACATGGCCCAGCTCAGCCTGGCTGTGTCTGCTCTGGACTCTCCCAGATGTCCCTGCCTCCAATCAGCTTTCTCCTCCACTATACCTAGGGGAAGTCATGGCTTTTCCTTTCCTTTGTATTTCCTTATTTCATTCAGAGATGCTGGCAACCCTGGGACGGGGCTTCACAGAGGAGCTTCAATTCACAGAGAGCTCCCCTTGCTCCCGCTCCCTTGGAGAACACAGACACAGTAAGTAGAAAGCAAAGAAAAGAGCTGCAAAGTTCATCTTTTCCACACCACCTTCCTGTGTCTCTGATGGAGGCGATGGCTAGAACAGCAAGGGAGATGGTAGGTGCTTCAACATGCACAGAAAGACCTCCCAGGTCCTTCACCAGGCCAGGTGAGTCAGCCTTTGCTGAGCTGTACCACGCCACCTGAATTGTGCCTGAGCTGTGAAGGCAAGCTCACACCGTCAGAGGCGCCTCGCAGGTGTGCCTGTGTTAAGATGAATGGGTCCTGCTGGCTGGAACGACCATCAAGATACACTTGAAGGTGTAGACACACGGAGGGATGGTCACATGAAAGCAGGCAGTTTGGAGTATGGCTGCCACTGGAGCTTCTGGAAGAGTCCAAGGGGACCTGGAGTCTTCTACAGCTGTCCTGCTGACACCGGCTCCCTCCCACCTTCCTGCCTCTAGGTGGAGAGGGAATACAGTCTGCTGGTGCTTTCTTATGTCAGCCACAGGGAATGCACACATCCCTCTTCCAAAACAAAACAGTCGTGATCAGCTACGATGGAGAGTCTATTAGCCAGCTGACCCAGAAAACTCAGGGCTAAAATTGGAACAGCTGATAGAGGGCAGCTGGATGCAAGCTTGTATTTAGACATGTAGACACGTCTGACCCTCAGGCCAGGCAAGGGGCTACGACGGCAGAATAAATCACAGGACAGACAAGTCCTGGGGGTTCAGGAGGACATGGAATCCTGTGTGGAACTAGGGAATTCCTAGATGAACACGCAGTGGATGAGGCGGAGTGTCAGTATCTGACGGCACCTATGACCAGGGTCTCTGTGAGAGCTTGAGGAATCCTTTCTGTTGTATAAAGCACGTGACTGAAAGCAACCTAGAGGAGGAGAGGGTTTATTTGTCTTAGACATCCAAACCAGAGCTCATTGGTGAAGAAAGCTGGATCAGAATGCTCCAGCAGGAGGTTGAAGAGGAAACCACGGAGGGATGCTGCGTGCTGGCCTCCTTGCAGATTCACGCCTGCGCAGCTTTCTTATACAGCCCATGGCCACCTGCCCAGGGAGGGTACAGCCCATGCTGGGTGGACCCTTCTACATCAATTAACAATCAAGACAATCCCATAGACACGTTCATAGGCCAGTCAGCTCTGAGCAACCCTTCTTCAGCTGAGGTTTTCTTCTCAGATGACTCTAGGCTGTGCCAACTTAACAATGAAAGTTAACTAGGAGACAAAGGGTCCATGCCTCTTGTCCCTGTGCTGTGGAAGTTCTTGGGGTGCATGGAATAGGGGAGGGCTGGACTCTTGCAGACTTTGGGGATGGGGAACAATCAGGGGCTGGGCACAGCAAGAGGGCAGACCACTTGGAACACTGGTTGCAAGCTGATCTTATATTCCAACATGGCAGGCTGTCTCAGTCCTTTTTGGTTTGTTAGGGAGTGTGTATGGCGTCAGATTCCCTCCGACACAGAAGTCCACATTTTCAGTGGCTGGGTTACCACTGGTGCTTGGAGGATAAAGTCATGGGACTCGCGTGGTTGCTCTCCTCCACTGCATTTAGACAGGCGAGTTAAGGCTCACACACGACATTCAGAGAACACATGTCTGAGTGTGCCTTGCACCAACAGGAAGAGATGGAGTGTGTTGCTTGCTGTGTTGCATTAGTTAGACAATGCAAACAGGACAAACAGGGCTTGCTGAAGACTGACAACTCCCTTGTCCTTCTCTGGCACAACCCACACCGAGGAAGCCCATGGTGAGGCAACTGTGGGTGACACAGAATCGTAGACCGGCTCCGCCGATGTGACCAGACTGGGAGCTGGGTCACACCCTAGCCATTATGTTTGAGGCTGGCAGCAGAGGCAGTGGACAACTTGAAGCTGCAATTCCTACTCCAAACTCCCCAATTGCCCTCACTTGCACAGAACCCCAGCTGTTTTTGCCTCCACCTTCCGGCTCTTCTCTAAGCCATCATACCCTAAATTCATGAAGAGCTTTGACCTACGTCTTCCAGTAAAGATAAAACCAGCCTCAGCTTGACCTCCAACTTCACAGAGATTACCTGTCCTGCCCCATATTCTGTGCTAAAAATGGCCAGTTCTATTTATACCCGACGAAGTGAGCCACAGGCAATTCACTTAAACAGTAGGTCAAGATTTTGAGGGCAGATTAAAGCAAGACTTGGGGTTCCTGCCAACAGCACTCGCCTGCCTGCTTTCGGTGGTAGTCGCTGTGTGTTTAGGACGACTGGCTCTGCTCTTGTAGGTGTGTGTCTTTAACTCAGCTCGGGCCTACAGCTTTTCACAGAGCCGACTCGCCTGCTCAAAGGACCCTGGTCCTGTGTGAAGTTGAGTTGATCAGTGCAATCGGCAGTGACCGGGGAGGCCTGAGCGGGGGGGGGGGGGGGGGGGGGGGGGGGGGGGGGGGGGGGGGGGGGGGGGGGGGGGGGGGGGGGGGGGGGGGGGGGGAAGGATAACAGAAAGATTGCATGGTGCTGTGAGGATTCAAACGTCAGGGCCTGAGAGAAGACAGGGTAAAGTTTTTACTGTTGCTGTGTAAGCACAAGGACCTGGAGGTCAGATCTCCAGAGCCTTCATCAAAAGCAGGGCCCAGCAGTATCTGTCCATAAACCCAGTGCTAGGGAGACCTAGCCAACTAACTAGACTCAGTGGCCATCTAACCTAGCTGAATGGCTGAGCTCTAGGTGGAGTGGGAGGAGATCCTGTCTCAAAAAATAGTTGGAGAAAAATAAAGACCCCTGATGGTGACCTCTGGCCTGCGTGTACACACACATGCGTGCACATTCACAAATGAGCAACCTCCCCCCCACACATACACAAGGGTGGGGGTGGGAGGAGAGACCGATTTAGGGCTGGGAAGGAGACAGTCCCCAGCAGAGCCACACAACAAACTTTCTGTTTCTGGCTACAAAACCCCAACCTGGAATTCACAGAGCAATAGCTGAGCTCACCACTGCGCCTCCAAGACCAGGTTCTGGAGGTATGCAGGCTGACTCAACAGAAATGGGGAGCTCGCTCTGTGACTCAGACATCACAGGGGCTAGGCTGATGTAATCTTCCATGTCAGTGTCCATGCAAATCCCAGTGTGTCTTCCCCAGCGTGAGCTCTATGAGGGCTGTGGCACAGCCTCTGGCTCGTGCTTTTGCCTCGGCACACAGTGCTCCTGCCTAGCCTGAGGCTCCTCCACCAGATCCCACCCATGTGAAAGCCATCTCAACAGGGCTTAAATGAGCACCAGAAAGGCTCCCACAGTGGAGGCTCAAACAGACCTTGATGGTGCTGGTTCAAGAGGACATTATAAAGACCTCACCGGCAAGTACACAGCATTCATTTTCCCAGCAAAACTCTAGTGTGAGCTATTTCTTCATGGAATCCTTGGGGGACCCAGGCATCTTCCACATATTTTTGCCTTCCTTCATGGACTCTACAATCTCAGAATTCAGAATGGCTGCGGACCCCACCACTGTGTTCGCCATCAGCTGGCAAGAGGAAGATAGACGGAGCAGGCTTCCTTCTTGGGATCTGAATTTGAACCACTCCCACAGGCTCACGTGTTTGAACACTTGGTCGCTAGACAGTGGTGCAGTTTGGGAAAGTTGCAGAACTTTTACGAAGCGGAGCCTCCGTAAAGGAAGTGCATCATGAGGACAGGACTTGAGGTTCTACAGCCCAGAGCCTCTTCCTTTCTGCTGTTTCCTGACTGCCGCCAGCTGCCCCACGCTCCTGCCACCGTGCCTTCACACCGTGTTGGACAGTATCCTGTCCCACTGAGTTGAAATAAACCCTTCCCTTGCTTAAGTTGTTGCTGGCCAGGTATTTGGCCATGGAAATGGGAGAAGCAGTTAGGTAAGTTAGTTAGTTTGGTGGTTGCATACTCTCCTGAGGCCTGTGGTAATGGTTAGCCTAAGGCTGTGCCGCTGAGGAGCAGTTGAACCTTTAGGGTACGGATTCTCATGTGAGGTACTTGCGTTGGGGCTGTGGGGACCCTGTCCCTTCCTCTCTGGCTCCCTGGCCAGGAGCTGAGCAGTTTGTTTCACTACACATCCCCTGTTAGCACCACTCATCAGCCCCACCGTAACCTTGACAACAGTGGACCCACCTGACTGTGAATTTGAATCTCTTAAAACCTTTTTATCCTTATAATTTAATTCTCTCTAGGATTTTGTTGCAGACACAGAAAACTAACTGGTATGCTGCTACTCGGCTGTCTCTTTGAGCAGACTGCAGGCAGCAATTCTGTGACACCTGGCTTCTCAGACAGTAAAGTGATTCTAGGAATGTTGTCACTGTGATGGAAGCTATGGGACCAGGGAGCCATAGAGGTTCCTGCAAACACAAGTGCTCACAGCTGGGGGAAAGCCGGGCCTTGTGTGTCCGCGCATGCCTAGGAACACAGGAGCTCACAACCAGGGGAAAGTCGGGCCTCATGTGTCTGTGCATGCCTAGGAGGACAGACGCTCACAACCGGGGGAGAGCCGGGCCTCAGGATGTATGTGTCTAGGAAGAAGTCAGGTGTTTATATGGGGGAATTATCTTTTCACAAATAAACGTTAAATCATCATCGTCAACAGTAACAGCTGCACCACATCGTTCTCTCTACCTGCAGATGTTCAGTCTGAGACACCAGAGCAGGCCCCAAATCCTGCATTGTGCCTAACTCTGCCATCTGTCTTTCTTGCAACAGAGCTCAGCTATCTTAGCATAGATTTTTTTTTTTTTAGTAGCCTGTCCTAGAATTCGCTCTGTAGACCAGCTTGGCCTCGAACTCATGGAGATCCAGCTGCCTCTGCCTCCTGAGTGCTGGGATTGAATACATGAGCCACCACTGCCTAGCCTAAACTTTTTTTTTCTTACCTTGTTGGGAACTTTCACCTTTTCCTTGGAGAACAGTGATTCTCAACCTTCCTAATGCTGCAACCCTTTAATACAGTTCCTCATGTTGTGGTGGACCCCTTCCCGCCCCGCGCCAGCTATAAAATTGTCTCATTGCTACTTCATAACTGCAATTTTGCTATTATTATGCATCATAATGTAAGTATCTGATAGACAGAATACCTGATGTGTGATCCCAAAAGGGTCACGACCCACAGGTTGAGAACCACTGCCGTAGAAGCAGCTTACAGTTTCTCCCGGGCACAGCTGAATGGCTGGCATCACATCTGTCGTATGTCAGGGCCATGGTTAGGTAAACTGTTCGTTGAACACAAGCGCTATGACTCCATGATGGCTGATCAGACAGCCCGAAGGGCTGCTGTGTGACCATGGTTGCATATCACACATGTAGCTTGGATGTGTTGGTTGAAGGGATGGTTCATGCTCCAGGCCTGGATGGAGCAGACTGTTGTAAGGGCTCAGCTCCCTGCTGAGAACACACAGGATTAAGAATTATTTCTGGAAGTTTATACTTGTTCTCCTGAGCCCATGGTTGGTCACAGGTGACTGAGTGAGGCTGGGAAGGGGGATTTGTGGGTAGAGGGATACTGTGGCAGGCATTACGAGTCAGGCGAGGTTCAATGTAAAACACGAATTTCAATTTACTTCCTGTACAAAGTAACCACGCGAGGAAACCTGGCAGGGGTTTGAGGGACTTACCTGGGTAACACAGCTGTTAAGTAACTGCCGAAGTATCCAAGCAGCAGACTCGGGGCCACTAGTGCCCTGGGGAATGTGTTTTGGTCTGTTTTCCAAACAAAAGCACTCTCTTCTGAAGCAAGAGCCAGCTCCATGATACATAGTCTTTTCCAGTCACCAGCCTGACCTTCCAAGGTCAGGAAGGGATTCAGCGGTGTTCTGTGCTTTAGCACAGTGTGGAGGACTTTACCCTAAGGGTGCTATAGGCTTCAGTAACCTCAAGGGCACACACAGGTGTATGGTGTGGCCAAATCACTAGAACTCCATTAGTTTGGTTTTTCTGTCACCTTCATTTAAAAATCTGATTTATGTGACTGCAAGTTCTCCCACTTCATCTTAGATAATTGTCAGATTTAACAACTAGCTTGTAAAACTCCTGGCGATTTTACAATTGGCCGTTGTGACCCCAGTACAAGCTGACTCCGACCTCCACTGCCTGGGCCAGCCTCACAAACAACTTAAAACCACATAGGAAGGGTGTACGTGTACGCCCCTCAAAACACGGTGACCTCCGTTTTCAGCCAACTGGGACTCCTGCCCGACAGACCAGCACCACGTCTTTTTTCCTCGTGTCTGACCCCAGCAGCTCAGGGCTAATACCAAAAACCCAAGGTTTAAAATGCAAACCCTTTGCTTTTTTAAAGCTCTTACTGCTCAGGAGAGTGCGGCCTCCTTTGCTTTCCTGTGTTGTGCTAGGTCATCCCCACTGCTTCCTAGTGCTGTGTCTACGCTGATTGAGTAAGGCGTCACCCCTCACAAGTCACCGGGTGCCAGCTCGTGAGCCTAGTCTGCAGGGTTTCAGAGGAGTCCAACCTGTGCCAAGGGGCGGCAAGGCTCACATCCCTCAGTGTCCAGGACCACGGCTAAGTCTTGTGAGCTCACATTGCGGAGGGAAGGGATGCTGCTGGGGTTGGCTGAGAACTTGACCTGGGGCTAGGCTGTGCTGAAGGAATGAGATCCTCGCCTTGGCTTCCTGGACCCTCCATTGTCCAGGCTTCACCGTCCCAGCGTTCCACGAGGATTTTGTTGGAAGAAAGTGATCTACTTAAGGGAGCCTTTGAAGGGCTGGAGGTGTGGTTCAATGATGGAGACTGGCTTTAGTCTCTGCCCGCTGTCTACGTCACGCCATGGCTCTGCAAGCCATCGGTCTGCATAGGCCTACTAGATGAGCTGGAGTGTTTCCTAAAGACTCCGTCTCTGCTTGGAAGAATGGTCCTATGGAGTACAAAGTTCTAATCTCCATCCTTCGTTCTTTGATGTTCAGCTTGAGGGGTGGTCACTCTTCCTCGGGATGTCACAGCCCTGGGTTCTTCTTCCCACCCTGCCCTCTCAGATGTCATACTTCTCACCCCGTGTCTTTCTCACCAGACTATTATCCTAATGAGAAAATGGACAGTGGGGATACAGAATTTTGTAATTTCTGAGTGACCTGGCAGGAAATAGATACTCACTTACTGTTTAAGTAACTTAGATGATGGAATGTGTAGAATCACCACCAGCTTATTATTTTGCTATGGAAGCTCAAAGGGGACATCCTTTGTAAAACTCATTGCATATTAAAGTGGTTGTTTAAATGAGAAATGTCTGCCAGAGGCTGGTGTGTTTGAAAACTTGGTTCCCAGTTGGTGGCACTGTTGGGAAATGTCATGGAGCCTTCAAGAGGTACAGGCTTGCTGGAGGAAGTGTGTGGCCTGTGCGGAGGGCTTTATCCCACATCCTGTTCTCTTTCTCTGCGTCTGGTGTGGGGATGATAATCACCCAGCTTCCTGCTCCTGCCTCTGTGCTTTCCTTGCCTTCCTCACCATGATGGACCCTATTCCTCAGGATTCCTAAGTCAGAGTTGACTCCCCACCCCCAAATGGCTTTCCATCAAGGTGGTCCTACCGCAGCAACAAAGTGACAGAGGCAGAGGGGTCTGGGCTTCATTTCATTCTGGAATTCTCTTTCTCCTGGTCTGTTGAAGAAGGGATAGCAAATGCATGCATGGATTTTTAAACTATTTCCATGGTAACAAGTTCAGCCATTTCCCCAGTGCAATAACCTTTATGAAAATACTCTAGACTCACTAAAGGAAAAATCAGTGTGGTGCACGCACCTAGGGAATGACAGTGTGTACACACACCGAGGAGATGCCAGTGTGCGCACACTCAGAGGGGATAACAGTGTGTGCACACATGGGGGAGGGATGCTAGTGTGTCATCTAGAAGAGATGCCGGTGTGAGCACACACCAAGGGGATGCTAGTGTGTGCACACACAGAGGGGGGAATGCCAGTGTGTGCACACACAGAGGGGGGAATGCCAGTGTGTGCACACACAGAGGGGATGCCATAGAGGAGGTGCCAGTGTGTGACATAGAGGGGGTGCCAGTGTGTGCACACACATAGAGGAGGTGCCAGTGTGTGACATAGAGGAGGTGCCAGTGTGTGCACACACATAGAGGACGCATGGGAGCATGGGAAGTTTCCTGACATCTCAACAGGACTCACATCTGGGAAATGATGTTTGAGGAGGGGGAAGAAGGGAAGGAGATGGATGGGGAGATATTTGTTCAATGCTTTATTTCTTACAGAGACAAGCAGAACACCCATGGCCAAGTCTTGACCGTAATGGTGATTTTTACTCACAGCCAAGTGGAGGTATATCCGGGAAGCAGTAAACTTCATGATTAAAGGGACAGCTTGGGGAGTTTTAACTTGGGCCCCCTGTGAAACCATAAATACGGCCAAGATCAGAATGTTCACCCACTCACCCCAAGACTCCTCCTGCTTTTTTGAACCCTTTATTTCTCAGCTAAACCCTCCCCTCCACCACAGGGGGAAAAAGAAGCTTGAATCTCTACACCTTCCAGCGTGATGGGCTGTTCTGGAATACACATCTGCTATCCCAGGCAAGCAAGCACTGTCCTCTTCTTCTTCTCCTGGTCATGGCTGAGGGGCTTGGGACAAACAGGACCTCGGCCCAAATCAACTATTCTTTTTCCTGTCTTCACCTGTTGCCTCCAGTCCCTAGACATATCCTGCCTGTTATCTGATGAAACTAAGTACTTGGGCAAAGTAGCCAGCCTAGGGATCTTTGCATACATTGCCATTTTCAGCTTGAACAGCACAGGCAGAAATAGGGAATTGGAGACACCGTGGTCAAAGTCAGCAACTTGGAATGTTGTCCTTGAGAACAACACTGCATGAAAGAATATCTTCTTTAAAAAAAAGTTCTAGACTATTTGAACCAAAAATTGTCTTTAGCTCCCCACAGGAAGTCAGTTCTGTGTTCATCTTGGCAAGTAAGAGGTGGCAGAATGTATAGGGTGAGCCAGATATGCCCCCACCTAGAACATTTTAAAGAAAGGCCTTTCTTGTCACCTCCCACGTTCATGCTGTGGCACCTCCACCCAGCCTGCTGTGTTGTTAGACTCTGCCATCGATAACTCAGACACACAGCCGGTGCGCCAGTTGGTAGGACATGGCATACTGGAGGGTTGGGGAGTCTCCACCACCAACTGGGAACTGGAACCATATGCAAGCTGTCTAGCTCCCGTGTCTGTCACCTAGAATGGGAAGACTGGAAGGCTGGACTCAGCATAGCCAGTGTCCAGATATGAACTCTGATACGCTGCGAATGCCCCACAGACTGGATGCCAGGCTCCAACAGGATGCCTTTCCTGGGGCAATGTCAGCTGAGCAAATGTGTCCCTGAGAGCAGGCTGGAACACCCACTTCACTTTACAAGGTCTCAAGGACAGTTCAGATTTTTGGGAGGCCCCTGTAGCCCAGGTCTGATAGGGGACCAGCGAGACCCATCTTGAAGACTAGCATAGAGGATATAAGTTAGCTCATTGGGGCTGCCCTAACCGGACACCAGATATGTGGGCAAACCACAGATATTTTTTTCTCATTGTTCTTGGGGCTACGCACCCTCATACCCTATCAGAATACACCTAGTGGCTTCATTGAACCTTAATTATTTCTTTATGACAAATGTTTCTGAACCGGGAAAGAGAGCTCCAGCAAATGAAGATGGAGAGTGAGGGACAGAAAGGATTCCTGCCTGCCTTAGTCAGGGTGACTATGCTGTGATGAACACCATGACCAAAGCAACTTGGGGGGGAAAGGGTTAATTTGGCTTACACTTCATCATCGCTGTTCATCATTGAAGGAAGTCACGACAGGAGCTCAAACAGGGCAGGAAACTGGAGGCAGGAGCTGATGCAGAGGGGTGCTGCTTACTGACTTGCTCCTCATGACTTGCTCACTGCTCTCTTATAGAATCCAGGACCACCAGCCCAGGCATGGCAACACCCACCATGGGCTGAGCTCTCCCCCATCAATCACTAATTAAGAAAATATCCTACATGCTTGCCTACAGCCAGATCTTATGCTGGCATTTTCTCAGCTGAGGCTCCTCCCTCTCCAAAGACTGTAGCTTCAGTCAAGTTGACAGAACCTAGGCAGCGCATCTCTGCAACAAGATGGTGTGGGATCTGTGTTAGAAAAGTACAACCTGCCCCAGCAAGTAACGTCCAAAGAAAGGATGTGTCAAGATCTCATCACCTATATAGCCCAGAATGGTCTTCAAAAGGCAAAATCACTTGATGAAGGACCCCCTCCTTAGGAATAAATGGCTCCATGACTCCATGTAGGGGAAAATCAGAAGCAAAGACAGTCTCTGAACTTGAAACATTATTGGTTTCTAATGGCTCCATCGAATATACTTGGGAGACAGTCTACAATCATTCAGTTGACCTTTACCCGCTAAAAGCCAGAAGGTACCAAGAACTCTGTGTCCCTGAGGGACTGTTCCTCTAGATTGCCCACCTCCAGCATCTTGTCTTCTCTTCACTCCGCCGTTTCCCTCTATTTCTCTGCTGACAGCCATGCCTTCTGTTGCAGAGGCTGACACTTACTCTTGCTCTGAAATTCGGAACACATTGTTGTCCTTTATAAAACCGAGCATAGTGCATATCTCTCTGTGCAGCATCCTCTTAGACAGCTGAAGTCCTGACTCCTGGGAATGGAAAGGATGTTGCGCAAAAGAGGATGCTTTATTATATATAGGTTTGGGTTAAAGGTTAAATAATATCTCTGATCTCTGCTAGTTCAAATCACCTCTCACCAATAAATAGAAAAAGAAATACTAACCCTTTGTGTGTGTGTGTATGTGTGTGTGGGTGTGTGTGAAGGCCAGATTGAGTGTTTTTTTTCAATCACCCTTTTTCTTATTTTTTTTTTATTTGAGACAAAGTCTCTCATTGAACCTGGAACACTCTGGCTCAACTAGACTAACTGGTCAGCAAGTGTAAAGGATCCTCCTGTCCCTCTCTCCCAGTTCTGGGATTATAGGTGCATGCCATTGTGTCTGGTTTATTGATGTGGGTTCTGGGGAACTGAACAGGGGCCTTCATGATTGTATAGCAAACACTTTATCAACTGAGACTTCCCCCAAGCTTAAGGAATGTCAGCTTTCTAACTGAGGTCCCTGGTAACCGCTCTTCATGTCTCCCACCCCCTTGAACCTTGCTGTGAGCCAATGGACAGCTCCGTAGCACAGTGATCTCTAAATGATCCTCTGATGACCTTAAAGTGCTGGCCTGCTGGAACTGAAGGTTGAACCTTTGGCACCTGTGGCCCAATCTACACAGGAGCAGTTAGTGATAGACATTGTGTGGACCTTGGATGTTATGCTGGTACCTACTGGCAGAGGGTGTGAGCTTCAGGAAACACTTTTACCATGCATCATGAGCCTTTCTGATCTTTGGAGCCTCAGCTTCTTTCTGCTCTGTCTGATGCTTGCTAGAAACCAGTAACAGGAAGTCAAGCCTTCATATAGCCAGTGTTCCAGCCACCTTCAGTGGTCAATTGGGAACAACCTAGAGTCCTTGAAGAGGGAGTCTCAACTGAAGGAATGCCCAGGTTAGACTGGCCTGTGGTCATATCTGTAAGGGATTGTCTTATTGCTAATTCATTTGGAGGACCCAGTCCTTTACAGAGAGCACTATCCCTAAGAGGTGGTCCTGGGCTGGGCTGTATAAGAAAGATAGCTAAAGATATAAAAGATATAAAGATAACCAGGGTGGGAGGGAGAAAGGGAGGAAGGGAGGGAGGAAGAAAGTCAACAAGCAGTGTTCTCTATGGGTTCTGCTTTAATCCTCTATTTAAGTTCCTGGCCTGATTTTCCTCAATGATGGTCTATGACCTAGAAGTGTATGCTAAATGAACGTTTGCTTTCTCTACATCACTTTTAGTCAGAGTGTTTCATTACAGCAATGGAAAAGACATTAGGATGACTTGCTTATTGAATAAAGTGGACTTGGGGAAATCTTAGGGAGGGTGTTAAGTCTTATTCTACCTCTGTGAACCATCTCTGCTCTCTCAGTGAGCCTTGTAAGTAGAAACTGAGGCTCTTGGTACTATTTACTGATATGAAGAATCTCATCTCAGAAAGTATGTTGGTTAAGTCAATGACATGATCAAACCCCCAATACTGTCATGTTAAAACACTGTCTTCTTAGCTTGTTTCAGAGCCAGGCAGCATATGTGTGAGTCTATGTCTCCCTCCTCCCTCCTAGCCAGGCTCCAAGTCAGAAAAAAACCCTGGAGTTGCCATCCTTTTGTGAGGTATGGCCATCTCAGTCATAACCACCCTGCCCCCCCCAGCCATTTTTTTCCCAAATAAATGTCAGGAAAGAGGACACATGGTATCTTAGTACTTTCCTTGTTTTTGTTTTGTTGCTAAAATTTCCTGACAAAAGCAACTTAAGGGGGGGAGGGATTGACTTGGCTCGCAGTCTACATACACACAGTCCTCCATCGCAGTGGGGAAGGCATGGCAGCAGGAGATTGAGGTGGCTGGTCACACTGCACCTGTAGTCAGGGAGCAGCAAGGGATAAACACTGGTGCTCAGCTCCTGCTCCTGCTGTTCAAGGCCACAGTCCCTGGAAGGGTGCTGGCTGCCCACTTCAACGAACCTAATTTAGAGACTCTCTCACAGACATGCTAGAGGTTGGTTTCCATGGTGACCCTGGTTTCCGTGGTGACCCTGAAGTCCCACAAAGGTGATAATGGATATCAACCATCACGTGCTGCACCCCTTCCCCGGTGACCCCATCACATTGCTTGATCAGAGGGGACTGTGCTCTGTACCTTGTGGTGGAACAGCATTGCTCCATCCACTGAAGGTGGATGCTTGGCTGCTCTTCCTTGCTTTCCCAGACTTGGCTGGGCCCTTACACTGGGCAGAGCTTCTTGCTGCAGTACACTCCTATGCTCCTCTGCAATAGACCATGGTGATTAGGAAGCATGACTGTGTTTCTAAACTCTGTCTTCTGACTGCCATTGCTTTGGTTTTTATGATTTTTGTACTTATTGTACAAAAGCAGATTTTGACTAAGGTTTTGTTTTTGTGTGTTATCTAAAAGTTATGATAGTTTTATAAATAATCAGTTCATGTTTTTTCTTTTTAGAAGACTAAAATTCTTGTTTAAAAAATAGACTTATCACATGACTTTTTTCTCTTGACTTTTCACTTTTTATTTTTAATGATTTCTAGCCTTCTATATTTCTTCAAGTAATACTGTCAATTTAAGAAATGACGTTTGAGAAACAAGCCATTTAATTTATTCTTCAAATTTATGAGCAAATAGTTTGCTGTCTCCTTGAAACTATCATAGGTCCTATCTACATCTGTCTATGATCAGTCACCACCAGTCATCATCACCCTGTAGTCAGTTATCCTTTCTTCTGATCATCCATCAGTCCATCTATCTATCATCTATCCATCTATCACCAGTTTATCCACTCTTCATCTATCTATTATCTGTCAACATATTATCTGTTTGACTGTTAAAATATAAGTTTCTATTTACCAACAGCTGTATCATTGTAATAGAAGCACAGTGAAGCCCTGAACACCCTGGACACCAGTCCAGCTTGTCCGTAGGAAATATGGCTTTGATCAACCATAATGTCCACTTTTAACAGTTGGAAGGGCTCTCTATTCCGTAGAGTGGGATTCTTGTGCGATGATGTGCCTGCACACATAGAAAGGAAAACACTGGTGGAGACGTTCCCCAGCTCCTTTCCCGCCAGGGCCAGTGAGTCATTTCTGGAAGCTTCTCTGCTACCACTTCAGTCTCCTTGTGCATCCATTCCTCCCTCCTCTGCAACTCTTCTGGCCACAGGATTTTCTCAGAAGGGCCATCTGGTCATGTAGGCCAGAGTCCCCGGCAGACCCCTAAAACAGCTCCATGGGCTGTCCTCCAAGCACAGGGCTGCACCCAATGTCACCAGCCCCACAGCTCAGTGGATGGCAGAATATGTCACTTCCAGGGACTCCCGGGGTACTTTCAGGGTTAGGTTTTCTTGTGAGCACAGCTCTATGTATTGGGCAAAAGTGGTTTTGTGTCTTTTTAGATTTATTTACTTTTTGTTTTATGTGTATGGGTGTTTTGACTACATATATATCTCTGTACTATGTATAGACTTGGTTGCCACAGAGGACAGAAGAAGGTGCTGTATCCCTGGAACTGGAGTTACAGAGCTGTGAGCCACTGTCTGGGTGCTGAGAATCAAACCCAGGTCCTCTGGAAGAGCAGCAAATGCTCTTAATTGGTGAGCCATCTCTCCAGCACCTGGCTTGGTGTCTTGTCACCAGGCACTGGTCTAATGACCTTTAGCTTGACAGTTGTGAATCTGTGACTCTGAGTTAAGGTGACCAGCAACTTTAAAGGCACTAACATCTCAAGACTATGACCCTCGGTGGAATCACAGACCCAATTTCTAGGGCAACTTTAATGATATTTGTTTTGTTCTTACCAGATGGCAAACAGACGGCGTAATCCTTCCTGAGTGTGTGAGGATCTGAGGTCAATATGAACAAAAGCAACATCTGAAACATGGCTGTGCTGTGTCCTGTCACACGGCAGAGAAGCAGTGGGGTTTGAGGTCAGGGGGTTTGAGGTCAGGGGGTTTGAGGTCAGGGGGTTTGAGGTCAGGGGGTTTGAGGTCAGGGGGTTTGAGGTCAGGGGTTCTGGGTTTATATACAAGTACTGGCCTGGCTCACAGGGAACATGTTTCCCGTCTGCTTATGGAAGACAGAAGTGCAATTGCAACGTTCCAAGGGTCTGTAAAGGCCGCAGCGCTCCTTGCTGAGAGTCCTTGCCTGGGAGGTCAGGGAAAGAGATCCGTGGTGGGTAGCGCTGGCCTAAACTTGGGAGGGGATTGGTGTCTGGTGTCTGGTGGAGGTCAGAACACTGTCAGTGACAAACTTGGTTTGAAGATTGAATTCGGGTGATGTGAAGTTGTCCATTGATTTATTGTCTTCTAGTTCAGCTTTTGTTTTCTTTGACCTTGGTCTGTACTCCAATCCCCCACCCTCAGACAGGGGAGCACACGACATGAAGAGAGACAACACTGGGAAGCCACATCCAGTCTGTTCAGACACCACAATGTTCAAGGGTTCTGGGATGGGGATGGTTATGCTTTGAGTGGAGAGCCCTGGGCATCAAGATACCACAGCCTACCTCTTCTTCCAATACTTCGAGACACTGAGCTAGGGTGAGACATTGGTTTACCATCAGGACATGTTAACTCCTTCTGTGTATGCTGCTGTTAGCAAAAACTGCTCATTGATGTGTTACACACACATCTATAAATAGTCCATGTTAAACCCATAACCACACTAACAGCTGTGTGTATGTGTGTGTGTGTCTTCCCCACCTGTTCTCTTTCTTTCATTTTGAAACAAGCTCACTCACCAGTCGGCCAGGAGCCCCACCAGAGTCGCCGTTACAGGCACATACCACCATACTTGACTTTTTAATGTAAGTTCTGCATATCAAACTCAGCCCTTCTCATTTGCTAGGGAGGAACCTTACCAACTGGGCTGTGTCCATGGCCCCTGTGAGTATTCTTGCATGCACATTTTCCAAAGGTAGATTGAGGATGACAATCGTCTTCTGAATACACTGTCTCTCCACAGCAGGTTACTTCTGTGAGGTCCACACCTCCACCAGCCCCGCACTGCAGCAAGCTTTGCAGCTGTTTCCAACTGAGTGGGTGTGGCATGGGACCTCAAACTGGTGCTGACTTGCACAACCTCCAAATTTTAATCAAGTTCCAACTGTGTGCATTTATGGAGTACTATGTGCTCTTTTGATACGTGTGCATCCCATAATGTTCAGATCAGTCTAAGAACATCATATAATGTCAAGTCACAGTAAACATAGTGTCTCCTTAGACGTTTGTCATATGTTATGGTCAAATCTCTCAGGATGGCCTCATAGCCTACACTATGGATGCAGATAGGAATTTAATATCATCGTTACACCTCCACTGTAGCAGTTACCAGCTTGCCTCGCGCCTGTCTCGCCGTAACTCTGCACTTGCCCAGTTCTCCCCCACATTGCTCTCACCCTCCTCTCCCCAGCCTCTGATGATCATCTTCCCAGGCTCTCCTATGACATCAACTTTCAGATTCCACATGCGGTGAGATCATGCCCTATTTGTCTTCCCGTGCCTGGCTTATCTCACTTAACCCAAGGTCCTCCCGTTCCATCTAATCTGTCTCCAGTGATGGATTATCATCCTTTTATGGCTGAACCACGCTCCATTGTGAGCATGGACCACATTTTTCTTTATCCATTCATCAAGCATGTCCCAGGTTTTAATGAGATTTAAGATCACTCCGGAGTTTGTGACATTCAAGATTCTCTTTCTCTTTCTGCTTAGGATATAATTAAACCTTTTAAAATAATGTATAGATAAGTCAATAGTTTGAATAATTTGGGGTTTATGTATGTCAGAGACATTACCTAGTTTTCTTACCTTTAAATTCTTATTAGACAATAAACATACTTATATAACTAAGAGATTATGCATATTTAAAATTACACAACTAAAACTTTCCCTCCCACCACCACCCAGCCAGATTAGATTCTGAAAACAAAGACAGAACAGAATTGGTAACCACTGTCACCTTTCTTGAGTCTCTGTCCAGATATTTTAATGTAGATCAGAAGATGGGCATCTATCTGCACATTATTTTTCCCAGCTCTGGCATAGTGTGCTTCTCTGTCTTTCTCTTTTATAGTTAGCCTTGTGTCCTTACACCTTTGAGTCCATGAGAGGTTAAGTCAATGTCTTCCTAAGGATGGACGTCCATTCATTATGCTAACTCTGTTTGACCAGTCTCCTGCGGATGGAGGCTCTGAGCCTTTATGATACCCACTACCGTAAAATACTTCAGTGAATCTGGGTGGGCTGGTGCATGTCTGTAATTCTAGCATTTGAAGGGCAGAGGCGAGAGGAGCCCGAGCATCAAGAGTTCACTTCAAAACAAAACCCACAAATGCACAAACAAAATACAAAATGAAAACAAATCCATTTCACTACAGAATCCCATGCAAGGAAGTGGAGCTAATGATCCCAGAAACAAAAGCCAAGGAGAGTTCACACCACTCGGTGACATGACTGGCCATTTCACTTTTCCACCACTGTGAAAAACAGCGTTATAAAAACAGAAAGAAGAGAAAAGAGAAAAGAAAATCAGATTATAACACTCCTTCATGACAATCACATAGCACAGAAAATTGGATGTCTATAAATAAGTTTTTATTGGCACACAGTCATGTCACTCCTAGGCATACTGCCTGCTGCTTTCCCTAGACAGGAGTAGTGTCCTCTCTCCACTTTGCACTTGGATACATGGAATCCCAGAGACGTCTTCACATTAGAGCAGCTCTCCCAAGGCAGGTGACACCATGTACTTCCACTGTGAGGACACCTTTACCCTGTTACTCATGAGAGGAACGTGTCCTCCGGAAGTAAAGCACAAGGCGCCCTGGGACACAGATCATGCTGTCTGGTGAGACAGGGAAGACTGTCTCTGTTACCCGGTGGCCTTGCGACCATGCCAGGCCTCTTCTGATGGGACGATGATGAGCACTTGGTATTAGCAGAAGAACTAAGAAACTTCATAGTTGTCTTCATCAGGGTTTCTAGCACTGTGAAGAGACACCATGACCACGGCAGCTCCTGTGAAGAAAACATTTAATTGGGGCTGACTTACAGTTTGAAAGGTTTAGTCCATTATTGCCCTGGTGGAAGCATGGCAGCATGCAGACAGACACGGTGCTGGAGAAGGAGCTCAGAGTTCTACATCTGGAGCTGCAGGCAGCAGGAAGAGACAGTGAGCCGCTGTGCTCCAGCCCTCGAACCCCACCCCCTAATGATTCACTTCCTGCAACAAAGCCACACCTCCTAATAGTGCCACTCCCTACAGACCTATGGAGGCCATTTTTATTCAAACCACTACAAAATGCCACACATGTTCACAGCAGAATCACTTCACAAAGTACACACACACACACACACAGATACATATGCGCACAAACATACATACACCAAGCAAAGCCTTTTAGTGATGCTAAATTAACAGTGTTGGGTTTGATTGGTTAAAAAGCATACCCCGAGAAAACAGGGTAGCTTGTCAGTTTCCCCAGAAAGAGTGCTTGCTCTTTAGGCTTGAGAACATTGGGATGATGCTCTCTGGCAGTTAGGAAGTCAAACAAAATTGCAAAGCTCTTGTGGGCAATTGCAAAAGGCAAAATTGTACGCTCTCAGGATAATTCAGTGGTGATTGTAGTTATCTTTATTAGCTGGGTATGGTGGTTCATGCACGTGGTCCTGGCACGTGGGAGGCTGAAGCAGGAGGATCACTATGAGTTTGAGGCCAGTTTAGACTGCATATTGAGATTCTGTCTCATGAAAAAAAAAAAACAAGAAGAAAGAGGAAGAAACAAAAGAGGAAGAGGAAGAAGGGAAGAAAGGAGAAAGAAAATGAGGAGGGAGAGAAGGAGACATTATCTTTATTACTTTGGGCCTAAGAAGGCTTTTAAAATGAGACTCAGTGTAAACAAAATAGATCAAAAATCTAGTCTATAATGTAATGTATAAATAAGGTGCCATTAACCTAAAATTGTGAAAGGTCTTGCCCAGAACCAGCCAATTCTAACATGTGATTGTCTCATGTTACTAGATGTCACCAGTCTGTGCTCATTCTTTCCCATCCAGAAAATATCTATATGCAGTGTTTGGCTTGTCAGAGCTCACCCGTAGTGGAGGGGCCGTGACTGAACCTTGATTCAGCTGGAGCGTCCACCCCCAAAGGATCTCTTGTCCTGACGTATGTCCCCAGTGAGGTGGTGGAATCTTTAAGAAAATGCATGATCCCCAGGAAGCGAGGCTCATGGGTGAGCTTAGAATGTTAGGAGCACAGGACACTGCTAGAGAGGTCACTGACTATGTAACAGGTGACAAGGCCACACTACATGTGAGATGACTACCCATCCAGGAATTCACCATTTTTGTTCAACTCCCTCTTCCCCCAGGGAAGCAAACTAGGACCCAGTTAGCTTTCTGTTGCTATGACACCAGGACCAAAAGCAACTTGGAGAGGAAAGGGTTTATCTGGCCTATGTTCCCATCACAGGTCCATCATTGAGGGAACGTAGGGCAGAAACTGAAGCAGAGGCAGAGGTGGGAACCAGGGAGGAATGGTGCTTCCTGGCTTGCTCCTCAGCCTTACAGTCGGCTCTCTTTCTTAAAGTTAGGGACATCAGGGGTGGAGGGTGAGCATGGCAGATGGGGAGGGGCAGAGATTGAGGAAGCAACCCTCAGGAAAAGGAGAGAGATCCTGGTACCTGGGGAGATGACTCAGTTGGGAGAGTGCATGCCTTAGGGCTGCATTTGTGCTCTTGTGATGCCAGCCCGGGGTGGGGGGTGGGGGACCGGAGGGGGGACACGACTGCAGGATCCCTGCAGCTCTCTGGCTAGCCAGCCTCGTCTGCTTGTCTAAGTCCTAGTGCCTGGTCTCAACAAGAAGAAGAACCCCCGCCCTCCCCACCAAAAAACCAAGGTAGACAGCACCTGAGGAATGGCATGAGGTAGACTTCTGGCCTGCATGCACACACCTACACACACACACACCCCTGTACATATAGATACACATGTCTGCATACATACATGCACACACTGTCACACACATATGTACACACATATGCACACACCAGCATACACACATATGATATCAATCTTATAGGCTGGTCTCAGGGGCTTTGCCACAGTGGCAGAAAGCTGGCAGATGTGGGAGCAGGAGATGTACTTCCCCCTCTCTATCCTTCTTTCTGAGGCCACCCATGTACTGGGTACAAAATATGTCCAAATGTAAATAAATGTCTTGGGTTGAGGTTAGCATGGAAGGAAAGAAGCCCAGTTCAGTTTCTCTCCCAACAGACCTGGCCTCCCTTGAGAAACTGTGTGAAATCTCAGCAAGAACTACTCTACCATGGTTTAGTTCACACAGATCTCAGAAACAAGATGGGACCGACGGAGGGGGGCTTACGCCACTAAGACCCCTGAAGAGCCACCTCTAGAGAAATTAAGGCTCCATATCAGCCTTGAATGTTTGAAATAGCAAGGTCAAGCCTGCCATGTTACAGACTTGCTAATTAAAAAATGAGGCAGCGGTGAGCAAAGAGACCCCAGACCAACAAGAAACCAAACTCAAGCAGCCACTGCACAGCTCCTGCACAGATGGGCTTCAGGACGGATGAGCAAGGACAGTGTGGACACGACCTACAGAAACAGGTGCGTGGAGAGGCCGAGGCCCAGGAAGTCACCACCATCCTCAGGCAAGGACTCTGCCCTCAGAAAACCTGGGCCTTGAGCCAGCTGCAGGACACTCCCTTTGCCCCCTGGGCAAGAGCACTATTATCCAATCCTGTCACAGAAGCCAGAGAGCAACGGCAATGGTGTCAGCAACATCTGCCAAGCCGGCCTGAAGAAAGGCAACCTCCAGTCACTTCAAGAGCTCTTGGTTTCCTCAGCTGTGAAATGGGGCTCTGAGCATGCTCAAATACACTCTGCGGGTGTCAAATGAGAGGCTCTGACCCCAGACACCTGGCACTGAACTTGGGGGTAGCTTTGAGAGTGTAGGTTGTCACCCATTAGCAGAAGGAAAATCAAATTGGCAAGCTACAGCTCTAGCTGAAAGTTTTCGTTTTAATTCAGCACGATTTACCTGGTGGGAGGGAGAGGAGCTGTTGAATTTAACTTTTTTTTTAAATTTTATTTTTAGCTTTGTTTGGGTGGATGGTTACATGTGAGTGGGGGCCAGTGGTTGATTCCAGGTATCTTTCTCAGTTTCTCTCCACCTCACTTTTTAAGACAGAATGTCCCACTGAGCCTGGAACTTGGCAGTCAATTAGGGTAGCCTGGCCTGTCAGAGAGCCCCAGGGACACCTTGTCCCTGCCTCTGGAGCACTGGAATTACAGGCATGCACCACCACACCCAACATTCTTACATCGGGACTGGGAATCAAACTCTGGTCCTTGTGTTTGTGTGGCAGGCACTTTAGCCAGCAAGCCACCTCCTCAGCTCCTTGGAGTCAGAGATTTGACTTCGGCTTCGTTAAAAGTGTTTCCTTATTAAGGCCTAGTAGGCAGCTTTTTGCGAAGAGCTCTCGGTTTCCTCATCTGTGAAATTTTAGTTTCAGGCATGTCTCATGCAATAATATATTTGTGGGAAAACCTGGGAAATCATCATATTAGGTGACCATGATATTTGTCTCCTTTTTCCTTCAACCTTTCTTGTGTTCCTCAGGAAAAAACAAAAACTAAAACATAACCAGTGTTTCTTTGACCAAGAGGAACAGTGATGTCTTGGAATCCATCTTAATTTGCAAATGCCTTTTATATCCTCAGATATGCACAGACACCCCCTTCCAGGACATGTGGCCTAGGACACTCCTTTAGGACCCTTTCTTCAGGAGGCACGGGGGCTGCCTCCCACATTGTTCTCTGGAGTGACCCTGGAGAAGGTGGCAGGCTCTCGCTACTGCTTTGCTGTCTGCCAGGCTTTGCACACCTCTCCTCAGGTTAGTCTGCTAACATTTGGCTGCATGAACACAGTGTGCCTGTGCCTGTGTGTGTGTGTGTGTGATCATGTGTATGCAGGTGTGCATGCCTCTGGAGACCAGAGGTCACTCAGGAGCCATCTACCTCTGATTTGTTTGTTTTGAGACCGTGTCTCTTATTGGCCGTGAGTTTTTATCTTTTTGTTTACCAGTTACTTCGTGTGTGTGTGTGTGTGTGTGTGTGTGTGTGTGTAAATGTGTGTAAGGGTGCATACATATTAGGTGCACGTGTGCACGGAGGTATCTATGTACATGTGTGTATTTGCCAGTAAACCACCTCAAGTGTCATTCCTCAGATGCTGGAATGACACGTTTTCTTGGAAGAAGGGCCTCTCACTGATTGGAAACCTGTCAAACAGGTTAGGATGGATGGTCATCAAATCCCAAAGATGACTGTCTCTGCCTCCCTAGCGCTGAGGTTCTAAGCCTCATCGGCACATCTGGCTATTTTAAATATGAATTCTGCGCATCTAACTCAGGTCTTCATGCTTGTGTAGTAAAGCCCACCCCAAGCCCAACACCCTGTTCTTGGGCATAAACCGAAAAATGAGTTAATAAATAGAGACAGAGAGGAAGGGAACAATTTTTGTGTGTGCACAACATTCCAACAAGAAACTGTGATTTGTCTGGAGATGCGAAGGCCTGCATATACCCCGGCTGTGCAGCCGCCCTTACCCCACCCCCACACCCCACAGGACAGCTCACCCACTGTCTTCTTGAGAGCAGCCATGGTTGGGAAGCCTGGCAGGCTCAGAGACTCTCCCATAACCAGGTGGACCTAGCAGTGAAGACAGAACGGTCTCAGCTCAACTACTGGCTTGTCCTTGAAATTAGCACTTTGGAGAAGATATGCACACCCCCAACACACAATCATGGAATATTCCAGAAGTCTAAATCAGGTCTGGTCACTCCTTGAGAACAGTTTCTGTCGACAGCTTACTCTCTTAAGAAATCTTCCTGGCTACCTTGGATAAGTCTTGGGTACTTGGCAGCCTGGGGATGATAGGAAGTCTTGAACTGTGTTTCTGGCAAGGGTTACTCTCCTTCACTTAAAATAGAACAGGAGGCTTAGTAGGAATTGTTCAGTGCATTTAAACAAACGGGAAACTCTCACTGCAGCCTGAGCCTGGGTGAGAAGAAACTGGATATGTCAGAAGACGCAAATAATTAAGGACGGAGGTCAAGTTCACCAGAAGCTTCTAAGCACCAAGGGGCCTTGCATAGTCAAGGTGACTGCCCTTTCCCAGCCTTTGAAGGGGATACTCCCATGTCCCCAGGATTGAGCTGCAGGGACATTGGCAGCAGCAGACTGTTCCAAGGTCAAAGGCCACTTTGGGAACAGTGTGCCCCAGCTCAGGCTGTCTCCCTGGCTCCCAAATAAATAATCTGGTAGGGATAAGATTCAGGGGCCACCCTGGGGCAAGTTTCTCTGTGTTCCCATCAAAACCAGCAAGTGTTGACATCCAGCTGTCAGAGCTGGTGAAGGCCACCTTATCTCACCTTCTGCAAGGCCCAGGGACCCAGTGAACGTCTGTCAACAAGAGAGGACACTGGGTGGGGCTGGGTGGGACCAGAGCCCTGGAGCTAAGTCCTCCATTTCCTCCTGTCCTTTATGTAAGGACTGGCAGAATTCTGCAGAGCCTGGGCGCAATCTGAGCTCCCCAGGGCCCCAAGGGATCGAGGAGAAGCTGAATTGGCCTCTTATACTGGAGGAGGCTATAGCTATAGTTCTCAGAAAACTCTGTCAGCATTGCCAATAGCAGCAGTGGAAACACCCCACACCCACCCTTTAGAGTACAAAGCCTTCCCAGACACCCCAGGTGCCTCATTTCATGCTCCTTAGGCAGAGTGGCCTGATGTCGCAGAGGAGGGATGAAGGAGGGGCCTGCACAGGGCCATACAGAAGTTAGTACCTGGGTCTGTGGGACCCTCCCTTTCTTCCAGGTCTAGTCCTCATAATCTGCAAACTTCCTTATCACTGCCTTCCTGGACCTTTTTATCAGATGTCCCAGACAGAAGGATTAAAGGCCCATTTTTCCATTGTCTTCTCAAAAGCTCAACAAAGCAACCACCACCCACAGCCTCCACTGAGGGGCCACTTAGAGGCAGCTCCATGGCATTGCATTGTTCCTGCTCAGGGTATGTGGTCTGGCTAGAACTCAACCTCAAGTTAGTTATCTCTCTTCTGCAAACAGCTGGGGCATCTGTGAACTCAGATATAGAAAGCCACAGTTCTCCTTGGTTGGTTAATAGGAAGAGGGAAGGAAAAACCTCGCAACATCCAGAAAGTGTCCCTGGCTGGAAAACACATCCCACAAGGGGCCACAGCTGCAGGCTTGAATTAGAAGGCAGGAGGGGTTAGGCCAGGGGTACACTGCTCCTGGGTTCTGTTTAGTCTGCCTTGCTGTAGGGCATGTGGCTCTGGACAGTATGGTGCTGGTTGGAAGCCATGATCTTCCTGGCTCTCCTGAGCTGTGTCAGCTCAGCTTAGAAGCTGCTTGCAGCTCTGAGGCCACCCACCACCTGACCTACCTGTGCTTCACACACAAGCACACACAGGGGCATCTGTCATGCCTCACACATACACACTGCATGCCTCACCCTGCACATGAACACACATCACAGATATGCGCGTGTGTGCACGCACACACACAAGTGCACACCACACATAAATACACATGCACAGTACACAGGCACACATGCACATACACATGCATGGGCGAGCATTCACACGCCACAGGCACACGGTATCATTTCAACCATGAACGTCTGCTGTCACCTAGTGGTTCAAATGTGGACCAACAGGTTCAAAAATCATTGTGAGAGCTTGTACTAAGAGCAACTGCTTACTTTTCAAGCCCAAAGATCTGGAAGGTTCCATTTAGGGAAAAGAGTGTTGGTTCTGATATCTTTCACACAACCTTTATTTAATAGGATGTTTCTTCCACCTTCTTGAACTCCATAGAACACAGTGTGTGTTTGTGTACAGGAATATGTATGTGTATATATGTATGTATGTATGTGTGCTATCTATGCAAATGTATGTGTATGTAAATGCCCTTGTTTGTATTTGAGAAGTCTGCATTTTGTGGATGGTCATGCTCTTCCATGCACGTGCGTGTGTATGCATACATGGCTCAGTGTGTGTGTGTGTGTGTGTGTGTGTGTGTGTGTGTGTGTGTGTGTATGTGTCTTGGGAAGACATCCTTACCTTAGTAAGGATCCCAGGAGATACCCAGAGGTTATGGAAGAGGTATGGAAAAGCCCCCAGAGGTGAGGCGAGAAGCTGGAAGTCACATGTGTGATGCCATGATGTCGTGCAGCTGAGGCTTTCTGACATGGGGAAGACCTGCCTGAAAGACCTGAGCATGCTCTGTACCCTCTGAGGACCTGCCATTCATCTCCCAGAGCTGAGCTCTGTGATCTGCAACAGGGGCCAGGACGGTCTGTGGAGAAAGAGCTCGGGGTACAATTGTCAGTCCTGTGGGCTGCAAGGCTTCTACAACTGCTCCTTGCTAAACAGGACTCAATTCCAGCAGAGTTTACAGATTTTAGCAGAAGGCACCAAGTGCACAGTCCACGCAGTTGTAACCTGTCGTGAAGTGCTATTCGACTCTAAAATGTGTGCTCATTCATTAATTTTAAAAATCCATGAACATTACGGGGGGATGGCTTGGTCAGTAAAGTGCATGAGGATCTGAGTTTACTCCCCAGCACCCCCCCCCCCAACACACACACACGGGGAAGGGGATCTCCCTGAAAGACCTGAGCATACTTCTGTACTCTGTGAAAGAGCGAGATCTCTGAGAGGTCTCTGTACTCTGGAGAGATCTAGAACTCATGTGCACACATCTAAAACCGTTCACCTTTGATCTGGGGGCTGTGCTTCGCTTCACCGAGCATCCCATCTCTGACTCCGAGATGACATCCGATGTCTCCTGTTGGATTGTGATTGTTGCTAGACACACACACACACCCTGTGGTGTTGCTGGCAGTGGGTTTATGACACCATGTGACCACGTGTTTGAACGGGCACAGGATCTGCTCTGTGAGTGCATCTCATGAGTGGGGAGGGTGTGGGGAGCAGGGCGAACGACACTTCGGAACCCAGTTCCACTTGCTCTCTTCTGATGACCTCATTCAGAACTTGCAGCCTTGGCTATCCCATCCCAGCAGCCTCGGCCTTTAATTGAATTCTCAAAGAGGGATTAGAATAACAATTTGGAAATAGGCTTCCTGTGATCTTCTTTCTGTCACTTTTATTTTTTTCTGTGATAGGGCACTCTTGCTTTGAAGATTTATAAGTCAAGAGTGCTGTGGTGTCCTCAGGTGCTGCATAAGTCACAAAGGACAAGAGGGACAAGCCGAGCCATGTTTACTCGTGGTTGACATGTAAGTCTGCTGGGTGGCCACAAGAATTCCTGCCTATGTTTGATGTTTAAGAACATTGCTGTCTTGCTTCTTTTGCTCTGGCTACTGTTAAGTGTTTCCATTTTGAGAGTCTCTGATGATGACAGGTAATTACACATTTCAAATGAACAACTCAAAAATGGAAGCAAGTGCATTCGCTTTAGAACAGCCTTCAGCATTTATTTCTGGCAAGTTCCAAGGTTTGGAAATTAGAGGCATGTCCCTGTGCCCTTTGCTCGTGCTGCTTTGTTTGGTTAATATGTGTGTCCCTGGGGACATGCTCAGTCAGTGAAGTGCTGGCTGCTCAAACCTGAGGACCTGAATTCAGTTCCCAGAACTGAAGCAAAAAAGTCAGACAAGTCGATGGACCCTTATCATCCCAGTGCTGGGGAGGAAAAGATAGGAAGAGCCTGTGTTTCGCTTTCTAGAAAGCCAGCCTTGCAGAATCTGGGAGTTATAGGCCAGTGGGAGATCCTGTCTTTGCATAAATCTCCCCAACAGGTAGGTGTTATCCTGAGGAATCACATCTAAGGTTGACCTTTGGCCTACGCACGCACGCACACACACACACACACACACACACACGCAAGCACACGTACACACAACTGTCCTTTATTAACCTTCATAACACTTCACTATGAATGTGTAAGGCCAGTATCATGTCTGCATTTCGGAGGGAGCAAGGGAATGTGGAGGGACAGCTGTGGGGCCTCGTGGGGCTGGTTCTTGCTTTGCCAGGTGATCTCAGAACTCCTGTGGTCTGATGTTTTAGGATCTCACGTGTTCATAGATATACGATTCTAAATTCTTAGCTTAGCATCATAAACTTGTGTCATTCCGTTGATGAGCGATTTCCCCTTGTGTAATCTTTTCCTTTATCCCAGTGCTAGCTGATGTCATCTTGAACCAGAGAGGAGGGCATCACTGTCACTTTTCTGGCATTATGCCCTGTTAACACAAATCCTGAAGCCATTGTTCCCCAAGGCTCAGGCAGATGGCCTCCAGGGGTTGGGAAGATGGCTCAGTGGGCAAAGTGCTTGTCATCCAAGTGCAAGGACTAGAGATTGAATTCCCAAAACCTAACATAAATGCCAGTGGACACGATCTGCCTGCAATTCTAGCTCTTGGAGGGAGAGACAAGGGATTCCCCAGAGCGAGCCAAACGGGGAGACTAGCTAAAATGGCAAACTCTGGGTTCAGTTGAGAAATCCTTCCTCACCAAATAATGTGGGGAGCACTCAAGGTTGACTCCTGATGTCAGTCTGTACTTCTCCATGCACACGCACACATGTACACATGTAGCCACCCTCGTTCAAGCAAAAGTCCACCACAACATGTGTGCACACACACATAGGCTCACCACACACAGAGACACATGCCAAAAAGGAAAAATAAGTGTGTGGCTTCCAAACTGCTCACTTTTCAGTGTCTCAGTGGGAGCTCTGAAAAGATTCCTTTGTTTTCAGAGCTCAAGCAAATCCTTTGCCTAGATACTCCGTCTCACTGGCAACATAGCTTGTCTCCACGTAAGTGTGTACTTTACTCAGAAGTCCACCTGAAGACCAGTGCCTTGCTTCAGGGTTCAGTTTTGAGTGCACCACTATTGTCTGACCCCTGCATGCTCCCAAGTGTTAAAGGACTTGTCTAAGTTTCTCACAGGACACCACTGCACTTCCTTCAGCCATAAAGACAGCCAGTAGGTCTCTGGGGTGATGGTTTTCAGCACATGAGTAATAAGATTTTTTTTTTGACGTTTTATATAGAGGTGGCACCACAGAGGCTGTGACACTGTATGTTTGACCTGGGTGCAGTCAGGATGCCCATGATTTTGCAAGGTCCCAGAAATTATAAGGTTTTGTAGATGTGGCTATGCCTGGATAGTCCTTAACCTTGCCTGTGCCTTTACTCTTATACAAGGAGAACTGGACAGCTCAGTGATGATCCCTTTTGTCTAGCAGTTTTCTTAGAATTGTAGGGAGGAGGGAGGCTCATGAGCTGCAGAAGGTCAATAAGATTTGTAAAAGTTTGGAAAGTATACAACTAGCAAGTCTCCTGAAGTCCGCAAAACTTACAGGACTTATGAGGGAGGCCCTGCCTCCCTAAGGTTATGTTAGCAGCAAGAACTACTATAAAAAGGAGACTCTTCAACCTTTGGAGAATCCTTCAAATTCCAGGAAGCTCTAGGGATACAGTTTTCTGTGTGGTCACCCATGCTGGGGTGTGCTGCTCAGTGATGCAGCTGCCTTTGAGTTGTTTGTGTTCCTGTAAGTAGCCTATTACCCACATTTCTGTAAGAAATGCCAGCAAACCCATTGGTGTGCCAAGTTGAACTTGGATGGAATTGTTACTTTTGTCTGTTATTAGTGCCCTATCTAGAGTGAGTGGATCAATTTTTAATATCCCTTCAGAAAAAGTCACACAACAGTCTCTGGGTATGTTCTCTTTCTCCCTAGAACCAGTGGTGTTACTGTTATGGTCTGAATGTCTTGGTCTCCTCAAAATTTATCATTGAAAGCCTTATCACCAATGTGATAATGTTAGGAGACAGGGCTCTTGGGAGGTGACCTAGGGGCAGTGTCATCATAGCAGGGCTCTCAGAAAGTCATATTGCTCCATCACCATAAAGGAAAGCAGGACTCACTAACTACCAGGGACTGACAGGAGTGTTCATCTTGGATTTCTGAACCTGTAGAACTGTGGGAAACAGACATCTGCTGCTCATAGTTGATTTTTTTTGAATTTTTTTTTAGTAACCTCAATAGCCAAAACATTTCCTTTTACAGTAAAAAGCACTTTGTAGCTGCTCCCAAGTTAAGGATCAAAATAGAGAGATGACCATGACTTATCTCTCTTCTCCTGGACCAACATCTCAAGGGTTTAGAAGGAAGCTGAAGGGTTGGAGCCAGAAAAGATATGAGGATGCACTCATGAGCTGCGAGTCTCTGCTTTGACTCAGGACCTGTGGTCATGAATTAAGAATGCATATAGCCTTTAGGAGATAAGAAGGGAAATGGCTTTCCTCCAGGTATTCCAAAGGGAGTGGAGCCTGGGAAAACTCAGATGCTTATCCACTGAGACTAACCTTCATCTCTGACTTTCAAAACTCTAAGACAAGAAATAAATGTTGTTTTAAGTCAGTATGCACACGGTAACCTGCTGTCAGAGCAAAAGAATAGAAATGCGATTGAGACATCATCACAGACCATATAGACCAGAACATCTGGTGCTCTTTGTCTCAACTCTCTGGTGCTCTTTGCTCAACTTTCTTTTATGAGGAACATTTAAATTTACATTTAAAAAGCCTACTTTTTATAATCATCAATTTAATTTTAGTAGTTCCATGATTCCCACAATATTGAAATTTCATTGTTTACTGGTTATTTACGATTGAGAGGTTGGGTCTTTAAGATATGATTGTCATATGGGTACCACTCTCATAGATTAAGACTATTGTTGTAGGAGTGGGTTAGTTATCTCAGAATGGATTATTGATGAAGGAATGAGTTTGGATTACTTTTTCTCTCTGTCACGTTGGTGTGCTTCCTCTCTGTTGGCTGCCCTCTGCCAAGTTAGGAAGCAGGAACTGCTGGTGCAAATGCTGTCACCAAGGTCTTGGATATCCTAGGCATAAAGACAGTCAGAAATGAATCTTTATTCTTTATAAATTACCGAGTCTCAACAGCAGCAGCAGCAGTACACTGAGACAAACAATCTGGATGGATGTGCTATTCACAGTCCCCATCCTGCCAAGCCTCCATGCTGCTATCTTTATAGGTTATGATTGTATACATTTTGTATCTATAAACCAGTGTTTATAGTTGTTGTTTTATGCAGTGGTATCTTAAACCAACTAGATAAAGGAGGTGTTACAAACAAGAACTATATTATAGTTTAATCTATGATCATTTGCCAGGGCTTGTCCGTGTGTGTGTGCACGCATATGTTCACGTGTGTGTGAGTACATGTGTGTATGCGAGTGCACATTTATGTGCACACGTGTGGAGGTTAGCAGACTACAGTAGGTATCATTCCTCAGATGTCATCTACTTTTCCTTGAGGCAGGGTCTCTCACTGGCCTGGAACTCACCAAGTAAGCTAGGCTGGCTAGCCAGTGAGTCCCAGGGGTGCTCCTGTTTTCACCTCCCCAGCACCAAGGTTACCAGAGCACACTGCTAGGATTTGTTTTAATTTTTATGTGGATTCTGTTATTGAGCCTTCTCCTCAGTCCTTCTTTTTTTGTTTGTTTGTGTTTTTACTATGGGCTTTAATTATTTTCATTTTCTTTCTATTCTAGCCTTCTCTACTCTTTCAGTGTTTTTGTAAGGATAGTGAGCTGGTGACAAATCTTCTCATATTTCCATCTTATTTATTTTATTTAATATCACTGTCTAATTCCCACTACATTTTTTTTTAGTATGATTGTGGAATATCTACATGTGATTATCTTTGAGTTAATTCTACCCCAGAGCTCATTGAGATGCTTGGATGTGTAGATATTGTCATCCAATTTGGGGAGTTTTTAGCCATCATTCTGACTTCCATTGTTGATGCATATAAAGGCATGCCTATGTCTTTGAAGTTATAGTCATTGACTTCCTGCCATTTCTCACTCTCATGTAAGGATTAAGTTTGATTAGCCAGTCTTCAAACCCATTGACTTTTGTTTCTAGTCCCTCTAGTGAACACTTCACTTGAGTCCTGTACTCCTAGAATTTTTAATGGTGATTTTGGATTCTTTTTTCTTTCTTAATGTTCTCTGTGTGTCAAGACCTTTCTTCCAGCATGCCCCAGCTCTTAGACAGTTTCCTTTAGCTGCTTCAGTAGACTTTTCAGTGCATTTTAAATGACCTGTATGGAGTTTTTATCTGATAGTGTCATTGCCTGGGCTTCCTCGGGGACCTTATCTGTCAGCATCTTCCCTCTAACCATTCCTTGATTCTTTTCTAGTATCATATTTTTCATTGAAAACCCAACATTTTAGATAGTATGCATCCATGCTGGAAGTCACCTTTTTCCATTTCCACAGAGTTGGTAGTTTGTCTTGGTTCTGTTGTTTGTGAGTGATTTCTTTCTGAATGAATCCTACAAGGCCTGTGCTCACTGTCATGTTTGGTCACTGAGAGTCCAGCACCACTAGTTCAAAGGCAAGCTAAAAGATTTCCTTAAGTGGCTAGAATCACTCTGGTCACAGCTCTTTGTGGGGGACTCTGTGTGCATCCTAAAGCATCTTTTCAACTCCTTCAGGCAGGTAACAGTTTGGCCTTTGGCCTCCTGTTCCTGTCAGAGTCTGAGGTCATTGTGAGGTAAATGCTTGGGGCTTTCCCAAGCATTCCTAAGAAGCTGCCATGAATGTGTGGACTTTCAGATCCCACAGATATCCCAAGGGCTTAAAAAACATCACATGAACATCTCATTCCCAGGTTTTAATCTGGAAGGTTTCTGGCTGGTCTACTGCTTGCCTGGTTTGGTTGAAGCAATCCTAGCGTTCTGTAGTTACCTCTTGGGGAAGGAGAAGCTAGAGCTGGGAAGGTATCTGACTAGGTCTAGTAAAGAGAAGGCTTGTGTATAATATTTCCCAGAGCCCTCCCCAAAAGGTTGCCTAGTACCTCCGGCCCCCCCATCCCCTACTCTCTGTGCTTGCTTTTCTGTTTTCTGTTTCTGCCTCTGCCTTACCGAGTGACCGTGGTCCATAGGGGCTGCCACTGGGTTTTGGTTTGTTGATTTGTTTGTATATGCATGCATATGAGTCTCTCTCTCTCCCTCTCTCTCCTTCTCTCTCTCTGTGCGTGTGTGTGTGTGTGTGTGTGTGTGTGTGTGTGTGTGCTGATATATGCACGTGTGTACATATGGAGGATAGAGGTTGACATCGGACATCTTTCTTGATTGATTTCTACCTTAGATATTGATACAGGATCTCTCACCTGAGCCAGGAGTCGCTGATTGGCTAAACTGGCTGTCCAGTTTGCTCTAGAGGTGTCCTGTCTTTGCTTTCTGACTGATGAGACTTCAGGAGGCTGCCACACATAGCCAGTCTTTATTTGGGTGCTAGGGACCTGAACTCTGGTCATTACATGTGTGGGGGGGGAAGCAGGGAGCTTTATTGACTGAATTATCTCTGCACCCCATCTTACTTTGTGTTCCTATTGCTGTGAAGAGATACTATGACCACAACCACTCTTATAAAGGAAAACCTTTTACTGGGGCTGCCTTCCAGTATAGAGGCTTAGTCCATTATCGTCATGGTGGGAAGCTTGGCAGTGCACAGGCAGACACGGTGCTGGAGAAGGAGCTGAGGGCTCTACGTCTGGATCAGCAGGCAGCAGGAAGAGAAAGTGAGCCACTAGGCCTGGCTTGAATTTCTAAAACCTCAAAGCCTGACCCCAATGACACACTTCCTCCAATAAGGCCACACCTACTCTAACAAATCCACATGTACAAATCCTTACAAATAATGCCACTATGATCTTGTGGGCTCATTCAAACCACCACATCCCATTCCCTTTTAAAATTTAACCAGGAAATGTCCATTTTTTTAAATAGGATGACATTAGACTTGCAGCAATTGCACTGATTTTCAGAGCTCTGAGAAAGTTGGCCCTTCCGTTTTTACCAGTGGTCTCCTTCGTTTGATGCAAGGGATTCCTAGGGGTCTTTGATTCTTACTGTCTGTGACTTTACTGAGTGAACTTAACATCACAATTTATTTTATTTATTCGTTTAGTTTTTGTTATGCTGGTGATGAAACTCAGGGCCTCGTGCAGACTAGGCAGGTGTTCTGCCACTGAGCTACATCATCACCCTTTAATTTTAATATCACACTTCACTGGAAGGGATGTGTAAAATATTTTCATTTAAGATATAATTTGTTTTAGTCAAGGTTTCTACTGAAACAGATGAAACTGCATGACCAAAAATCAAGTTGAGGAGGGAAGGGTTTATTTGATTTACAGCTCCATATTATTGTTCATCACTGGAGGAAGTCAGAAGAGGAACTCAAACAAGGCAGGAACCTGGAGGCAGGGGTTGATGCAGAGGCCTTGGAGGGGTGCTATTTGCTGGCTTGCTCATCATGACTTGCTCAGCCTGCTTTCTTATAGAAGCCAGGAACTACCAGCCCAGGCATAGCACCACCCACAGTGAGTTGGACCCTCTCTCATCAATCACTAATTAAGAAATGCCCTACAGCTGGATCTTATGTGGCCTTTTCTCAATTGAGGTTCACTCCTTTCAAAGAACTCTGGCTTGTTTCAAGTTGACACAAAACTAGCCAAGATATAACCAAAATAGAAATTTGAATGGTGGGCTGTGGGATAATCCTCTTGTACACTGTAAAGATTTGTTGCTCTAATTGGTTTAATAAAATGCTGATTGGCCAATAGCCAGGCCGGAAGTATAGGGTAACCAAGCTAAGGATGATGGGAAGGAGAAGGGCAGAGTCAGGAGTCACCAGCCAGATGCAGAGAGAGCAGGAGATAGATGTGCCATGCTAATATAGGTACTGCCATGTAGCAAAGCATAAATAGAATATGGTTAATTTAAGTAAGCATTAGCTAGTAACAAGCCTGAGCTATTGACTGAGCATTTATAATTCATATTCAACATCTGAGTTGGTTATTTGGAAACTGGTGGGCTGGAGAGAAATGGCCATTTACATATGCACCCAATGTGGGGCTCAAACCCATGACCCTGAGATTAGGAGTCTCATGCTCTACCGACTGAGTGGTATATTTCACTTTTATGGTTTTGTTTTATTGGAGACTTATTTTGCTTATGCAGCATAGGTTAGCCTCAAATTTATGTTCTTCCTCCTTAAGCTTCCCAAATGCTCGGATATAGTTTCCCATTTTTATACAATTGTCAAAATTCAGGATTTAATACCACAAAAGCACCTCCGTTAGGACCGGCCCTATTCAAGGGCTCTGAAACGTGTTTTCCCTATGGCAGTGTACTTCCTGATGAAAATTTGTTTCACTGTCTTAGGTTCTGTTTGTTCCACACTGCTTGATAGATGCTAAACATATACTGTAGAAAAGATCAGCTAACTTGTGCACATGTGATTATACGTGTCTTTTTTTTAAAATCATAATTCTTCGGACCTGGAATAGGAAAAAGGAAGTAGAGCATAAAAAAATCCAGTGCAATACTAGGAATACCGTGGTGGTTAGTTAGTTTTAGAAAGTATTCAGACTTCCCCTTCCTCTCCAGCCGAGGCTTTCACCTCTCTGGTTGAGTGATGTCTGCTCGGTCACATGATATGAAATATTAGCATCCATACAAGAACAGAGACTTGAAGAAGCCATACAGGCTGGCCCCTGTCCCACTGAAGCTGGCACAGAAGCCTACCTGTGAACACTTGCTTCCCCAGGAACAGAGTTAGACACAGGGCAGTGAGCTGGGCCTGGTAAATTTCCCTAGCCAAAGCCTGCGTATGTTAGCTTACCACTGTCAGAACCCACGTTTGGGAGCTGTATACATCAGTATTGCAAGAGGCTGGGTAGATGGCTCAGTGGCTAATGAAAGCTTGAGCTGAATCCCAGCCTACACATGAAAAGCTGGATGTGCCCTATAACCTCAGCACAGGAAGGTGGAGATGCATAGATGCCTGGAGCTCATTGCTTAGTCAGTCTTGCCTAAAATGCTGAGTCTCAGGCTTAGCGAGAGACCCTATCTCAAGGGAATCATGTGCTGAGCAATCTCAGAAAATCCTTGATGCCAACCTCTGGTTTCTACATGTGCCCCTAAGAGCAATCTATAGGTACCTACACGCATACTTCAGAGTTCTGCTGACGGTGGCGCTTACGTTAGGCAGTCTTGTTACTGGAACAGGTAACTGGTACAACCCCTAATTGGGGAGTGATCAAAAGCAGATGCTGAGGTCAGCGAGCAAAGGTGGAAGTGCTTTAGCCAAGCTTTGGCAGCAAGCCCTCATATTCGTTGATTTCTCCTCGCTCTGCAGTTTGTGGGTACCCTGAAAGCTTCACAGGGAGCAGGTGCACAGGATCCGATCATCCTAAAATCCCTTGACATGGGGCTCACAGCTCTCCCATAGAGTGAGCACACACAGACATATTCTTGATCTTCCCTGATTGAAGGGGCCATCCCACGTCTGCTGAAAGTGCAATCAGCCAGAGCAAGCCCACCACTGGTAGGACGAAGACATAGGTTCCCAGGTGGGGCTGGGTGGTGATGAGGGACTGAATCTCCCATCAAGACCAAGCAGCCACTTAGTTAATGGTAACTCATTTTGATATTGGTTATTTTCACAATAGCTTGGGTCCTTCGAATGATGCATAATTGAAACATGTTGAACGAACAACGGAGACACCAGTAACACCTTCTGCTGTTTTCTAGAGGTTCACTGAACTCCATTTTTCTTCCTGGAGACATTTGCAGGGAGTAAAACACATAGGTCGGTTGGAAGGAGAGTGAGCAAGTGTCACAGGAAGGAGTCACGCTTCTCTGCTGTAGTCTTAGGTCATCTGGCTGAGCAAGCCTCACAGCAGGAGTTGTGTGTCATAGCCAAGGCAACCGCCTCATTCACTCCAGCGCACAGCTGCCTTCTGTCCGTACCCTAGCTTTCTCTGGAGGATTCCTGGAAGGATGCTGTCAGCCTGGCTGTGTCACTAGAAGGGTGAACTGGCAGCCTCAAGCAGCAGCCACCTGCTCAGCCAACCAGGGGTGGGCATGAGGGAGGCTGTTCTCTGAGGACCTTCAAGCTAGCGCCCCCCCCCTCCATGCTGTTTGCCTGGGCCAGGACCCCGTGGGGAAAGTAGGTCAGAGAGAGGAGCGTTGGAGAGGAGGGTGGGGGAGGGGAAGCGGTGGCAATGAAAGCAGATCCCAGGGCTCTCTGGAGAGGCAGCTGCTGCATCCCTGCTTCCTGGTAGTGTGAGTCAGTGCTGCTCCCAGTGTCGGTTCCAGCACAGTGTCACCACGGGGCTGCTCTGAGCCCAATATCCCATTGCCCTCTTGGTAGTTAAGGGAAAAAAAAAAATTAAAAAAACCCAACTCTTTGTCTTTCTTGTTGAACTTTCTATAAAGTTGAGACGGCTCCTGAACTCCTGATCCTCCTGCCTCTACACCCTACCCCATGTTCTGGGATTATAGGCATGCGCCATCACACCTATTTTAATGCAGTGCCGGGAGAATCAAACTCAAGGCCTTGAGCCTGCCAAGCAAACACTCTAGCAACGGAAGTACAACCCCAGGTCCTCTGTTTTGTTTTGTATTGTTTTTTGAGCACTCTTAGCAGTGTAAAGACACGAAGAAGCTTCTGTCAGTTGCTGCATGCAACAATGACCCCGTCCGAGTCCTGGGCCTCTTAAGCAAGTGTGACACTACAATCAACAGAAAACAGGGAGAAGATTCCAAATGCCTTCTTGGTCTAGGCCTGCCACTATAGCACCTCTGGTCTGACTGGGAGAACCCTGTGGGTAAACAAACATTCCTTGGTAATTTCTAGGATCACCCGGCGTGGGGTCAGATGACAATGTCCATGATCCTCATCTCAAGAACTTCTGTCATCCGGAAGAATATCTAAAGATTGCCTTGAATCAACATTTTCAAACAAAGTCTTCCTAGCGTGAGGCTTGGCGAGTGTGCTTTATTTCAGTAGCCAGCTCTGTTGTGAATATCCTTAGAACCCCTCACTGTGGTAATACTGAACACAGCCGAGTTCTGTGTCCATTGCTTGGAGGAAGTCAGGGCAGGCATTCGAGTCAAACCATAAACACAGTCAAGAGCAGAAAGAAATGACAGCACCCATGCTTCCTGTTCGCTCACCAGGTAGCTTTCTCCTCTCTTATACAGTTCAGGGTCCAGGAAATGGACCATGAAAATAGTGCTACCCACATTCAGGATGGTCCTCCTACCTCCATTCATAAGACTGTCCCCCACAGATGTGCCCTCAGACAGTCCTGCTCTAGGTAATTCATTAAGACTCTCTTGCCAGGTGATTCTAAGTTGTGTCAAGCCGACAATGATAACCAACCCGTCCACAGTTCCCAGACAAAGAACCCGGTTTGTACCGAGAAAGAGAGTTTTCCCCAGGAAAACTGGCATGAATGGCCTCTCAGTGCCAACGCAGGGCTGTCCCATGAAGGACAAGCCTTAGCTTTGATGACGAAGGTCTCCTTCCATCCTTGAGTGTTCCTACTGCTTTCAGTACCAACACAGAACAAGAGCCAAACACACCAGGACCTTTAAATTCCAAATCATTGGGACCCCAGGCATGTCCTTCCCTTGGCAGCCGACTTTCACTAAGTGGCTCCGATTCCGGAACCCACTCTGGCAGCTAAGAGCATGACTCAGCCGATGAGCGCACCTTCCCTGACTGGATTCAGATCAGGAAATGCTGTTGCTGTTGCCCGGGGTTGTATTTATAGGAAGCTGTGAAAACAGCTGTTGATTAGCCACGCGGAGTGGGGCTCCAGGAAACAGAATCACAAGTCCTGTTCCTCAAGCTCCAGCTTCTGCTGAAGTCAAAACAGCTTCACTCTTTGCAGATATGACCAATATTCCTAGGACAGAGGTGACGGCAGAGGGAAGGATGTTTAGAATGGCAATTTGTCTCCTCCAGTTATGTTGTGGGTGTTTACGTCCAGGTACACAGCTACTGTGGAAAGCTGTGTAGGACTCCAGCGGTGCCTCTAGGAAGACCTTCAGTGTTCTCTGGTCTCACACCCTGGGGCTGTGTGCACCCCAAGACTCCACTACTCTGGGGTCTTCCTGAGTTTAACTTCTAGCCAAGGTCTGGATCTAGATGAGTATTTTTACACTTCATACTGCTTGCTAGAGATAGCCATTCTGCCTCTGTGTGTGTGTGTGTGTGCGTGTGTGTGTGTGTGTGTGTGTGTGTGCGCGCGCATGCGCGCGCACATGCTCGCTAATTGAGAATGTGTGCATTTGTGTATGTGCATGAGTTTGTGGAGGCTGACATCAGGTATTTCCCTTTCCCCACTTTACTTTTGAGACTGTCTCTCCTTGAGCCTGGAGGTCTCCGGTTTCGCTAGACTGGCTAGGCAGCAATTGCCAGCAGAGCCTCCTGTCTTTATCCACTACCCACAGCACTGGGGTTGCAGACAAGCGCTACCACACCTGGCTTTTCTGTGGGTTCATTTTGCCTGATAAATATTTCCCCAGTCCACCATTTGCTTTTAATAGACACTTCTGGCCAAAAGTCTCTCTCTCTCTTTCTCCTTCTCCCTCCCTCCCTCTCTCCCTCCCATTACTCTCCTTCTTTCTTTCTGGTTTTGAACTCTGTATATAAACCAGGTTGGCCTTACATTCACAGAGATCAGCCTATCTCTGTCTTCCAGACTGGGATTAAAGGCATGGGCCACCAATCCTGAACCCTCTGCTCATTTCTTTAAAGCTTACTTCTTTCTCTGTGCTCTCCAGTGAGGTCAAGGGGACATCCATAGTCCTTCTGGTGCTTTCTCTCTCACTTCCATCTCCACAGTCACATGATTTATACTCTTGGCTTCAGATTGCTTCCTACGCCCTCTTCCTGTCTGTCCCCAACCCCACCTGTCAGGCCAGCATATGTCACTGGACAGTTGAGTCACCTGTTCAATATCTCACTGTGACTCTAGGTGGGGGGTGTCTTTGTGTTGAGTACTGCAGCTAGAACCAGAGGGTGCCATGCTGAGCACACTGCCTCTGTCCTGATGCTGGATATTCCTGATTCTTGGCCGAGGGACTTGTGTACCCAGGTGGCTGGGGATTTCCCCTGAAGGTCTTGTGACTACACCTAGTCCTGGCTGTGAAAGACAGGCAGGATTTTGTTTCCCAAATTTTCCTCTGTGGGGTGACAGTGATTCCCAGTGCTACCCCATCTGTGCTCCCAGTGTATCAGGGTATTTTTGGTGCTGCATCTCTGAGTCCTAGGACCTTCCTTGCCCTCAAGTGCCACTGAGGCCTGATATTCTGGAGAACCCTTTGGGCAAAAGCCATGCTCTTCCCGGTGGGTCACTGTAGGCTGTCTGATTTCTCCTGAAGGTCATAAGCCCTATCAGGAAGGCTTCTCCAGATAAGGACCCCCCACTGATGACTCTCCTTGGTTGCCTCTTCAGGTCGGGGCTGTGGTTTCAAACTATCCTGCTGCTTCATACACTTTTCTTATACCCTGCCTGCACAGTTATTGAATGCACCGCGTCAGACTTTCTCTAGCTACTGCGTGGGGTGTTTTTTCTTTCCCACCTGGACTCTGAGAGAAACTAGCAGCAGACACGCCTTCTTTAGTACCATTCTAATTGTTTCCATTGTCTCTTTGTGGGGAAAAAGAAAGAGACTCGGAGGGTTCCTGACGCAACCTAGAATACACTTGTGCTTATGTCAACGTGGAGACATCATGATGTGTGCATGCCTTTGTATTCAGAAGGATAAAGAGTGGGAGAAAGAAGGAGAAAGAGAAAGCTCTATGCTCATATTCATCGTATACCACCCACCACAGCTGATGTCTAAATGATGATGAATGTCTCTGATCACAGAATAACTTTCATGCATCATGAAATTAACTTCATCAAAATTATGATCACCATCTCTACATTGCAGATGGCATCTTCCTAAACTCAGCAAAAGCATCGAGTAACAAAGAGCACTTTAAAGATCTTTGTGTGTGTCTTTTTAAAAGAATGATATCAACTGGTATACATCACGAAGGAGAGCATCACAAATCAAAACAAGCTGTGGGACAATGGTTTGTAGCCTGTCAATTGTAGTTTAATAAAACGCTGATTGGACTGGTCAGTCGCTAGGCAGGTAGTATAGGTGGAACAACCAGAAAGGAAGTAGAGGCAGGAAATGAGAACAGGAGAATTCTGGGAAGAGGAAAGCTTTGTCTGCAGTGCTGACCCAGCCACAGAGCAAGCAAGATGTAACTGCCTCACCGAAAAAGGTACCAAGCCACGTGGCTAACATAGACAAGAATAATGAGCTAATATAAGTTATAAGAGTTAATAAGAAGCCTGAGCTAATGGGCCAATCAGTTTATAGTTAATGTAGACCTCTATGTGATTTCTTTGGGACTTAATGATTGCAGGAACTGGGCAGGACAGAAAACTCAGTCAACAAAAACAAAGTGACAAGCTGAAAAAAAATCACCCCAAGGTTCAAGTATCTTCTACCCATCACAATTTCCAGTGCCTCAGATGGCAATAGATACATGGTACATCCTGCAGGGGAAATTGTGCCCTCTGTAGGTACAAACCTACAAAGCATGACTGAGCATGGTTACGAATCATGAAAGCCACAGTCTGCTGCAGATACTCAGTGTATCCTGAAGGGAGTCGTTGCACCTTCTTTGGGTGTAGGGTATGAGGAGGGCAGACTGGAATATTCTCTCTATGGTTTGAAGCCAGGAGATCTCAGATGAGATGACAGCCCCCAGATCACTCAACTCGTGGGGGGGAAAGCTTTTAAGACTTTGCTGCCTGTTGACTTTGCAAAGACTGTCTCGAGGTTCCCACTCCTTCTGGTGTCCATCATGTCCTGAGAGTGATTGCAGAGGTCTTGACTTGGGGGAGAGATGCTGGAGTGAAGATGCCATCAAGACTCTGTGGGATTCAGAGCTCTGGTGATAAACTTCAAAGGAGAGTGGGCAACAAAAGACCTCAGCTTAGGGGCAATGATGTTTCCTGGTGGAAAAAAGATTGGTTTCTCATCGGTACTAAACAGCTGACCCGACTCTTATTGCCACACTAGATCCTAAGGAACACTCGCCACAGAGCAAGGTCCAGATCGGTGTACACTCTGAGTGACCAGAGCTTGTTTCAGCTTCCTGGGTTGTCTGGGTTGGAACTTCTGTGGAAGAGTACCTTGGTATGCTGGTTAGCTTTTGTCAATATCACGCAAACTAGAGTCCCTTGAGAAAAGGGAACCTCAGCTGAAGAATTTCCTCCATCAGATTGGCTTCTGGGCAAGTATGTAAGGGCATTATCTTGGTCAATGATTACTATGGGAGGACCCAGCTGCTGTGGGCAGTTGCCATCCCTGTACATGTGGTATTGGGTTATATAAGAAAGCAAACTTAGCAATCCAGTCAACAGTATTCCTGCTTGGTCTCTGCTTCAGTTCCTCCCTCCAGCTTCATGCTAGAGTTCCTGCCTTATAGCACTGGAACATGATGTGGAAATGTAAGATGAAATAAGCCCTTTCTTCCCCAGGTTACTTTTGGTCAGTGTTTTCTTACACGGGCAGAGAAGTGCATTGGAACACTGACTTCTTAGTACCAAGTTTTGGGTTTGGCAGCGTTATTTTGGTACAAACTCAAGCTTCAAAGCAGAGTAAGGCAAGAGGATGTTCAAAGTCTCACATGACTTGTTTCTATAAATTAAGAGACAGCTTGGGCCCATATCCTTCTACAGTGGCGGAAGGGCAATAGGTTTGTCCAGTCTTCTTTAGGTGCTGTTCTTCACTGCTTGCCACATGGTGTCTCTTCAGTGCTGACCACTGTTCCCATCGATGGCATAAATAGTAAGCTGGGGGCTAAAATAAGCCACGCACATAGAAAGTCAGTGAATTGCTTGTTGAATCTGGAACATTCCTGCTGATAGATGTGAAAGCTTTTTCCCACTGCAGTTAGGTGCAGGAATTCAAAAATAGAATGTATTCAATTTGATATTGTTTAGTGTACTCTAAAAATTCTCTTGGAAAAAATGTCTTTGGGTGTGTATCGGGGAGCACACAATAAACTTCAAAAAAGGACAATATTTCCCAGGAAATCGAAATAGACGTGTTTGTCATCGTTGCTATTTATTCATGTTGGAAATCTGTCCCTCTTTATCTGCGATTATGTAACATCCCAATCTGGTTCTCTCTCTCTCTCTCTCTCTCTCCCTCTCTCTCTGGCCTTGTTTCAGAGACCCACATCAGAAGAACCCCTACCCGGAATGGTCTATGCTACTGCTCACAACTGTCTGTCTTGATTGGTGAGCCATGAACTACCCTGGTGTTGGACTGAATTTCCTTGGCCACTTCAGGTCATAGATTATGTGTCTCTTTGTTCCCCAGGCTGCATTTTCTAGAAGCATGAAGGATTTTGGGAGACACAGCTTTTAGACTATATGTGCAGGAAGGGCGGTGAAAATTGCAACCGAGAAGGGAGCCACCTCAGAACAGGTGTGATCTAAACTCTCAGAGGTGTTGATGCCCAGACAGTTTGCCAGCACAGCCATAGAACATGAAGGCCACTCATCTCGTGGGCTGCAGTGTTTGGGGAAGGTAAACTCTGACCTGTAGAAATGGAGAAGTATTCTGAGAGCCATATATAAAGAAAGATTGCTCAGGTCTGACAGTAGAGGAGGCCAACATCGCTAGGATGGAGACCACGCAGGCACTCTCGGACTATTGAGAGTTGGTGGCACTGGATGATTTCGGAAGAAAAGGTCTGGCTGGATGCCCAGATGTGAAATCCCAGGAGTGAAAGGGATCTGACTGTGTCTTAGTCAGAGTTCTGTGGCTGTAAAGAGACACCATGACTATAGCAACTCGCACAGAAGAAAGTGTTTAATTAGGGCTGGCTTACAATTTCAGAGGTTTAGTCCATTTTCATCATAGTGGGAGCACGGCAGCACACAGGCAGACACAGTGCTGGAGAAGTAGCTGAGAGTTCCACAGCTGGATCAGCAGGCAGAATGAAGAGAGACAGCCACAGGGCCTGGCTCAGGCTTCTGAAACTTCAAAGCCCACCACCAGTGACACACTTCTTCCAACAAGGCCACACCCACTCTGACAAGGCCACACCCACTCCAACAAGGCCACACCTCTTAATCCCTCCCAATAGTTCCCCTCTCTGATGACTAAGCATTCAAACGTATGAGCCTATAGGGGCCATTTGTTTTCAAGCCACTACATTCCACTATTTTCACTGCAATGGACCATGAAGATAGGAGTTGGGTATTGTTGTGACAGGTGCCCCTCACTCATGATTCCCCATGGACCCAGCACCCCAGATCTGTACAATTCCATGACACCAATTGACAGCTCTGGCCACCCAAATTGGCCTGGACTGGCAGTGACACAGCCCTTGAAAGCCAACATGGTCACAGGTTGTAGTCCTCACTCATATTGCCAGGGCCAGCTCTATTTTTTTGCCCAGTCAAGGTGCAGGGCTCTCTCTCCTGATTGCTGTAGGGGGCATATGAAGTGTGTGTACTGTGGGGGACTCAGCTCTCCTGCTCTCATGCCCTCATCTGTGACCCCGACAGCAGGGCCAGCTCTAGTGTGCTGCCCAGGTGGGATGCGGGTCCCACGCTCCTGAGTGCAGCCGCTGGTCGATGGCAGGGCTGCTTCTCTCACTTTTGTGAGCCCAGGAGCAGCTCTTTCACCTGCCACAGGTATCAAGGGGCAGAGTGGGGAAGGCATCTTTCCCTCAGCCTCGCCACCACATGGCAGATGGGTGGGTCAGGGTCAGCTCTGTTGTCCTCACACTCTCAGGGCTGGCTCACCTGTGTCCCTGATCACTGCTTCCCAGGTGAGGTGATGCCTGTGGTGAAGGATGGGGCCATCTTTCCCAAGTATAGGGTGAGCTTTCCCAATCACTCCCCTGACGGGTAGAGCCAGCTTGCCTGCTGCAAAACCCAGTGAGGGGCAGGACCAGCTATCCCGGGGTCAGTGAAGGGTGGGGTCAGCTGAGCACAGCATTATTCCAATAACTCCTATGCTAACACAGGCCATGAACATCAACACACACCCAAGCTGCAGCAGGACCATGGACCCAGACGTGACCCTTGGCAGCATCTTGGACCTGGACACCACCATGGTCTGGTGGCAGCACAGGACCCTCAGATCAGCACAGCCCTGGCAGTAGCATGGCCTCCTGGCAGCAACATGGTCCCAGGTGACTGGCCAGACTCTGGGCATCTGCATAGTCCTTGGTGGCAACTGGAGCCATGGACAACACCCCAGACCCTGACCCTTGCAGGACCATGGACCCAGACCTGGCCATAGGCAGTGGCCCATGCCTGGGCATCTCTATGGCTCAGACAGACCCAGACATGACCTTCTGCAGCAGCCTGGCCTGGTGATCCCATGGCCCCAGGTAAGAGTACAGGCTGCTCAGATCAGGATATCCCTGGTAGCAGCATGACCCTGGGACACCCTCATAGCAATAGGTTGCAGCCCAGACCTGGGACACCTATGTGGCTTTTGGTGGAAACATAGGCCACAGACATCAGTACAGATCCTGGCTGTGGTAGGGTCACAGACCCACATGAGGTCCTAGACAGCAGCCTGGGCCCAGATGTCACCATGGTCCCAGGAGGCAACGCAGGTCATCCAAACTGGCATGGCCCCTGAAGGAGCATGGCCCTCGGGCACCAACATGGCCCCACGTGGCAGTCTATCCAACATTGGCATGGCCTTCAGTGATCTCAGGAGCCTCAGACATCATTACAGACCCTGGATGCAGCAGGGCCATGGACCCAGACATAGCCCTTGACCACAGTCCAGGTCTGGATGATACCATGATCTCAGTTGACAGCCCTGGCCACCAAAACTGGCAGCAGCACAGCCCTTGGACACCAACATGGCCATGGGGTGGAGCCCAGACCCTAGGCATTCATGCAGGCCCTAGAGGGAACCTGGGCTGGGACATCAACACAGACCTAGCTATAGCAGGACCATAGATCCAGACATGGTCCTTGGCAACAACCTGAGCCAGGTTGTCACCAAGGCTTCAGGTGGCTGTGCAGGCCACCCAGATTGGCATGTCCCCTTGTGGCAGCATGGTCCTCAGACACCAACATGGCTCCAGGTAACAGCCCAGACCACAGGTCCCTGCGCAGCCCCCAGCATTGACAGGAGCCACAGACATCAACTCAGGCCCATGCAGCTGCTCCAGAGCCCTGAACCAAGACTGGGCCTGTGCTCATAGGCCAGGCCCAGACATCTCCCAGGACTCGGGTGGCCAGCTGACCGGTCATTCATGCCAGCCTGTTTCTTACCACCCTCACCTCTCTGGATCTGCTTCTCTCCCCAGCCCACAAACCAGTCCATCTCTCCCTCTCTTCTACCTCTCTATGCTGTGCTCTCTCACCATAATCTCACCATAATGGTGCCCAACCACCCAGTCCCAAGGCTGTTGGTTGGGTCACAGGTGGTGCTTGGTTGAGTGCCGCCTGCCCCAGATGCAAGGCATGGCACACAGCTGTTGCCTTTCTTCTCTCCCATGCTCGGGCCTAAAGAACTCAGACAATACTTGGTACGATGGTGGGGCCGTACAGTACTGGCCCATATGAGGTCTGCAGCTCCTGGGTGATTGGGGGGGGCATGCCATCTGTGTCCACAGCTTATTGAGGCTTGGGTGGGGTCAGGGGGTTGCTATTTCATTAGAGGACTTGGGTGGGACAAAACTTGCAGGCCACAGCCACTTCCAAGTCAAGAGGGGCCTCTTGCCTGGACCCATGCAGTGAGAGTTCCCATGTGCCCATCTGCTTCTGGCTTTGCTCTTTCAATTCAGTTCACAGCATGGCAGTCAGGACCGGGTGTGTGCCAAGGATTGCAGGGCTTGGAGGTGAGCAAACTGTGTACATGTACACATTGTGTACATCAGCACATGAAAAAGTAACCTTTTAGCCACCCGTACTCTCATATGTCCCCCTTGTTGTCACCACATAGAGGGTACTCCTGGGGCTTCCTCTTCACCCATTTTAACTAATTCTCTCATTTGCTCCACCTGTGCTCCAGGAGCTTACTGACTCTAATAGCCCTTTCCCCATGCTTGTGCGCATGGCTGCCTTTCTTGTGGCTTGATAAGTACAGCAAAAAAATAGGATCCCATCTCAGCTCTGACACTGCGTTCTGTCTAATCCTTGGCGTGCTTCTCGGCCCCTTATAGACTTTTCTTATCTACCACTGGCAATGGTGCTGTCCCATGGGGCTTTTAGGAACAAAAGACAAGGCTCTCAGTTACAAAGCTGTCAGCATGGGGGAGGGGAGACAATGCTCTCCCCTCTTTCTTGGTGACTTTTATGGTAACAGATGAAGGTGTTCTTATTACAATTTTATACTTATTTTATTTTGTATCATGAATTCCTGTGTGTGAGCCGGTGTATCTGTGCAAGTGTTTGTGGGTGTGCACACATATGAGTGGGCACATGCATGTGTCTGTGGAGTACAGCGGTCAGGAGACCTCTTTCTATGTCATAGTTATAATGTCTATTTTGTTTAATATGGGGTTGCACTGTGTAGGTGGCCTGGAGCTCACTATTTAGACCAGGCTGGTCTGGAGCTCACAGAGATCCTCTGCCTCTGCCTCCTGAGTTGTAACACTAGGGCCTGCTTGTTGGGGTTTCTGTCCTGCCCAGTTCCCACAGCCGGTGAGCCCCAAAGAAATGCACACAGCGAGTCTATATTAATGATAAACTGATTGGCCCCTTAGCTCAGGCTTCTTGTTAATTCTTGTAATTTCTATTAACTCATTATTCTTATCTATGTTAGCCACATGGCTCAGTACCTTTTTCAGCAGGGCAGGTCACATCCTGCTTCTTCGGTGTCTGGACAGGACTGGGGAGGAATGGGCTTCCTTCTTTCCAGAATTCTCCTGTTCTCATTGCTTTGCCTCTACTTCCTGTCTGGTTGTCCCGCCTATACTTCCTGCCTGGCTACTGGCCAATCAGCGTTTATTTAAAACATAATTGACAGAATACAGAATTGTCCCACACCACTGAGTGATGGGATTGAAGACGTGCGTGGCCATACTTGTAAAGCCTTTTTTGTAACAATATTGGCCTGGCAGTACTTTGGTTAGCATTTTTGTACATAAGCTCACTGGTGGGATTGTCCTGCGGTATTTCTTTCTTGTGATGTCCTTGACCAACTGTGTACTGAACTTTGTTCTTATGGGGGACACAGGAATGTGTCTTGCTCGTTTGTTTCCTGGAAGCATACAATCAAATTCGAAAGTTTCTAACCTTTGACCTTTGTTGGGTGATACATTTTATCTAGGACTGAACTGTAGTGATATTTCATTTGTATTTTAATAAATAAAGCTTGCCTGAAGATCAGAGAGTAAAATAGTTCCACTGGTCAGCCTTACAGACCAGGTGGCGGTGACACACACACCTTTAATCCCAGTAGCCACACTAGTTTGTCATAGAAACTGGGTGGTAGTGGTGCATACCTGTAGTCTCAGTACTAGCGGGGAATATAAGGCGGGAGGAGACAGCTCTCAGACACAGTCTCACTCTGAGATTACTGGAGGCAGGGATTGCCATTTTGGACTGAAGTAGAGGTAGGAGCCAGTGTCTGGGTGCTTTGCTTTTCTGACCTTTAGGTTGAACCCTAATATCTGTCTCTGGGTTTTTACTAATCGTGCTGCACTGAACCTTTATTTTGATTCTAGGAGCATCTTTTAATTCTGGATCGAATTTCTCATAGAGGGCTATTGGTCGTTTCTTGCTGCCTTGTGTTGACTTGAGTTTGGCTCAGATTTGACCTTTTATACCTGTACTTCCCAAACTCGTTGACATAAAGTTCCTGCACAGAATTATTTTACATGGATGGGTGTCTTGCCTGCACCATGTCTGGGCACTGTGAATGCCTGGTGCCCACAGAGGCCATAAGAAGATACCAGTCCCCTGGAATTGGAATTACAAGTGCTTGTCAGCTGCCATGTGGGTGCTGGAACTCAAACACTGGTCCTCTGGAAGAGCAGCCAGTGCCTCCTAACTGCCGAGCCACCTCTCCACCCCCAATCCAGTTATCCTTTGAGTGTACATAGGTTAGGTTCTGCAATAATATCCTAATTCCAATTAGTGATATTGGTCAATTATTGATATTCATAACTCTTGCATTCTTTCCTTTAATGAATTTTTAATTCCTTATATATTGCTGTGTGTTTATACAAGTACCATCTGTCATAAAATAGGCATTCTTCTTTGTCACTAATGTATTAGGCTCTTTTTGAAATTGTAGATGATGATGAACGGATGTTGGCTTCTTTTTAAAACTTTTTATTGATTCTTTGTGAATTTCACAATCCTACTCATCTCCCCATCCCTCGATGTCTCCCTTCCATCCCTGCAACCCCCTCCCCCACCGAAAACAGACAAACAAACAAACAAAAATCTCACCATGGAAACTGTGGCATGTCACAGTGTGTCACACACTATATCCTTTTGTCCAAACAGCTTTACTTGCAAATGTTCATTGCAATGAGTCGTTGACCTGGTTCAAGGCCTCTGGGTTCTGCTATACTGTCAGTACTGGGTCCTCACTGGGACTCCAATCAGCTGGGATATCCTGTTGTTTCCCTGTGTCATGGAGAGCCTACAGCTTTAGTTCTTCAGGAATGACCCCTCCAGCAGGAGAAGGATGGGGTAGATGTTGGGGTGGGCCAACTCAAAGCCCTGCATCTGGGCCTGGGTGGTAGCTGAGTTGGTCAGCCGACCTGCATTGCTACACCCGTGCCACCAGAGCCAGCTCTCTCACTTTGCCCAGGCAAGGGAGTGTGGCCAGATTTTCTGCCTACAGTAGTTGACAAGGGACAAGCCTGGCTCTCTGGTGCTCTCACCATTGAGGCTAGCGCTCCCTTACCTATGCCACCAGGGCCGGCTCTCCAGCACTGCCCCAGCAAGGGATGGGGCCAGCTCACCAAAGTGCCAAGGGGAAGAGCCATCTGTCATGTGCCCTCACTACCCCACAGCCAACAAGGTGCAGGGCCAACTCTCCTGCACTCACACCTTCAGAGCCTTCAGAGATGTCTCTACTGTGCAGGAGAGGAACAGGGCAGATCTCCTGAGTGCTGCAACTGGTGAGGGGCGGGGCCAGCTCATCTGCTCCCAGGCCTTTGGGGCCAGCTCTCCTACATTGTCCAGGCTAGGGGCAGGGTCAGCTCTCCAACTTTCAGCTGTACCACCTGCAGTAGGCAGTGCGGGGGTATCTCTCCCCAAGGCTGATGTGGCATGGGACCAGTTCTCCTGTGGCCAGCAAAGGGTGGGGCCAGCTAAGCACAGTGTTTGGACGTCAAGGTGGCTTAGGAAGCAGCCCAGACATCCACTTAGCCTTTGATGGTAACATGGGACATGGATATAAACCCAGACTCTGACTGTGGTGGAGCCATGGACCTAGACATGGCCCTCAGTCGCAGTCTGGGCCAGACATCCCCATGGCCTCCAGTGGCAACACAGGGTGCTCAGATCAGTATGGTCCCCAGAGGCAACATGGCCTAGGGCATCCACATGGCTTCAGGTGACAGCTGCTTCTCTCTCGCGCATCTCTCTATCGTGCATTCTATCTTTCCCATCTCCCCATTAAATATTTGTTCATCATATATGCATTTTCTCTGCATCTTGCGGGGTATTATTATTTGTTGGTTTGTCTTTTATTCTTCATCTTCTGTTTTGTCTGTATGTCCATTTCTTCCTTTCCACTGTTTTGTTGCTCTACCTTAGTCTTGTCTTTACAACTTGTAAGGCAGACACCCAGAGCCTGGATTTCCACCTTCCTTCTTGTTAAATCAGTGCAAGGCCACAGCTCTGCCTGCACCCACAATTGCCCATGTCCCATAGGATCTGTCCTGTTGCATTTTTACCACTGCTCCATTGGAAACACTTTGAATTTTCCTTGTGTGTTTTTTTTCAAGCTATTTTCATTAAATATAGGAAGAACAGTGTACATCAAAGTGCTAAAATTTGATTTTTCTTTTCATTCCCTCCATAGTCTCTCTTCTGGCTTGTCTTGTTTGCTGTTGACTATCATGACAGGTGAAAACAAATTGATTTGATAAATCTCTTGCCTGCATTTTCCTGGTCTCTTTTGAATAGAATTGTCTGGTCAGTTTTTAATCTAAAGATAAGGCTATTCAACCCGCATGCATAATCCCCACGTTGGTTTGCAGTTGCAGTTTACTAGGGTTCATTTTCTTCTTATTCCAGCAGTGGACGGGCAGCAGGAAATCCCCCAGGCTGTTCCCTCCGCACCACACTCTGTACTGTCCTGAGAAGTCAGCTGACCTCTGGAGTATGGACAGATGCCGAAACTTGTAACTCCAGGTTCACGGTGTCTGACCCCCTCTCCTGGCCTGTGTGGGCACTTGCATCTTGCATCCATGTGCACACATACACACAATTAAACACAAAATCTTAAAAATTATATTAGGTTCTCTTTGTTTTCAGAGCTTTTTTCTTTTTCTTTCTTTTCTTTTTTGAGACAGGATTTCTCTGTGTAACAGCCCTGGGTGGCCTGGAACTCACTCTGTAGACCAGGCTGGCCTCGACCTCACAGAGATCCACCTGCCTCTGCTGTCCGAGTCCTAGGATTAAAGTGAGATTAAAGGCGTGCACCACCACCGCCTGGCTGTGCTTGGAGTTCTTGTTTCTTTTCTATGGCACAGTCTGAGTCTCACTCCTGAAATGGAGCAGGCTCATTAGAAGCTGCTCTTACTTACAACTGAGTTGACTATAATTGGCTGCATTAGAAGCAAACTGTATAACAAGCAGTAGTGTCTAGTCCATGTTCCCCCAGAGGAGCAGGGGATCCACAGAAGCTGTCCATCTAGATGCTTTCACCGTGGCCCTCTCCCCTGATTTTCTACCGTGAGCACACTCCTGCCTCAGTAGTTAGTGGGTTTGTGCTGCTGTTTCTAGCGGGAGGAGTCATGGGGCTACAAATAGAAATAGCAAGAGATAGCTTTTCTCTCAGGTTGTCTTTGGGGTACTCAAATGTGCTCCTGAGTCCCTGCAGGTGCTTGATGAGGAGGGACTGGGATTCTCAAAGCAAATGGAAGCACAGAACCATGACTGAAGTAGAGAGGGGGCCTGCTGTGTGCATGAGAGTTTCATAGCACACTTGAATTGAAAAGAACCTTCTGAAGGTCTCCCATGGCTACATCTACAGCCAAGAGGCAAGATGGTGATCGGTGGCCAAAGCTTTCCATAACCAGGGTTAGGGTTTGTCTTTAATAATATCCCATGTCTATATACCTAAAGGACTTCTTGTGTCTCTGAGTGAGTTTGTTGAGAAGCAGATTGCGAACTTGAACAGAATAAGATGAAAATTCAAGCTGGTTTTTTTACTAAATATAGGAAGAACAGTGCAGCCCAAAGTATTAAAATTTGAATTTTCTTTTCATTCCCTCTGTAGTCTCTCTTCTGGCTTGCCGGGGTATTTTCTTGTTTGCTGTTGATTGTTGTTCAAACAAGAACAAATTCATTTGATAAATTTCTTGCCTGGATTTTTCCAATTACCCAATAGAATTCTTTGACCAGTTTTAATCTAAAGATAGGACTATTCAATTTACATGCATAATCCCCCAGATTAGTTTGCAGTTAGCAGCTCACCGGTGTTCATTTTCTTCCTATTCCAGCAGTGCATGGGCCCCCAGGCTCTTTCCTTTCCTGCCCTGTGCAGTCAGCTGACCTAAGGAATACCAGGGTCAGTGTGCCCTTCTTAGAAACTCAGGGCTTTCTTTCTGGACTTGTGGTGAGGTTGGCTCCTTCAGATAACAAGTGGCTTCTGTCTGCCTTGTGCAGGGATAGATGTCCCATGCATTTGCTTTGAGTGACACCGAAGTACAGGGCAGGGTCCCCTCGAGCTCTGTGCTCCCCAGCACTGAGAATCACTCCAGTGAGTCCGGGAGCTCTAGGCATTCCACTGTGCCTGGCCTCCCAGCGCACACACATCTCCCAGTCCTTAGGAAGCACAGATACAGAGATAAAGTATTTCAAGACCCAGACTGCGGAGTATTCAGCCAAGTGTGTGTGTGTGGGGGTCCTTCCCAGAGTGTGGCCCTACATGTGTTTGCACAGGGCTCTGAACATGCAGTCACTCCGACCGTGGACTAAACAACCCAGATAGGCTCTGTTGTAGATCCGAACGGAATCTACCTCTTTGCGGAGACATGCCCAGGCTCCCTGAAATGGTAGTCCAGTTGGGCAGCTGTGGTGGCTTAAATGAGACATGACTCCCCGAGGCCCAGGCATTTGAACATGTGTCCACCAGTTGGTGGTACGGTTTGGGAAGATTTAAGAGGTCCAGCCTTGCAGGAAGTAGTATGTTGAAGTATGTCAGGCTTTGAGAGATCATGGTCTCCATCCTATTTCCGGTTTGTCCTCTCTTCTTCCCGCTTATGATTAAGTATGTGATATTGCAGCTTCCTGCTCCAGCCGCCGGCTGCCCTGCTGCCCTGGCCATTATAGACTTGATCTAGCCTTCGGGAACCATAAACCAGCTCTTTATTCTCTAAGTTGCCTTGGTCATGCTATTTTATCACAGCATTTGGAAAGTGACCTGGCTCGGGGACACACCTAAAAGTAAGTTCTCCTTAAGGTTAATACACTTTTCCTTCCCAGACTTCCTGCCCCCAGCACAGTCTCTTATAGAGTATGGCTATCTTACCAAATGCCTGCTTGGTTTTCTGAAAAGTGTGACTTTTTCTTTTCTTCTTCTTCTTCTTCTTCTTCTTCTTCTTCTTCTTCTTCTTCTTCTTCTTCTTCTTCTTCTTCTTCTTCTTCTTCTTCTTCCTCTTCCTCTTCCTCTTCCTCTTCCTCCTCCTCCTCCTCCTCCTCTTCTTCTTCTTCTTATTCTTCTTCTTCTTCTTCTGTTTCTTTTTTTCCTGAGCATTCTTTCTTTAATTCTTTGAGATCCATTCTTTCACTAAAGTCCCATCCCATCTGTCCACATCCCTCCCCCTCCCCCACCACTGCCATGTGGCCCCCTCTTGCCATGTGGCTGACCTCCATGCTGGCATATCTGGGATGGGTATGGCTTCATCAGCTGTAAGATTTACACTTTGCCTGCTCTGGGGTTTTCTTTCCAACTTTAATAAAACTGTCCCGAGTGTCATTTGAGTCTGTTCTTTGTGTAGGTGACTCCAGGGATGCAGCTTTCCTGAGTCTCCAGCCTTTCAGTGATACAGTCACCTTTGGGTCATGTGTGCTCCCTTTAGATAACTTTAGTTAATCCATTGGCTCACAAAACTGGATTTGGGCAGGACCATTTTTTTTTGTTGTTCAGACACCAGTGTCCTACTTGGAATGTGTAGAAATTTGTAGCCACATCCCCCTGATTTTCCTTTACTGTGGCAGGAACGTGGTTTGATGGTTTGATGCTGGCACATTGTACTTCTGAAGGTCTTTCACCTATTTTTAATCATAGCAAACCTATAGGCTGTGCTGGGTCGAGTATAGGGCTGAGGCCACGACAGATGTAAGCTGCAGCTCCGTGGACAATGCTCCCACTTCCTCCGGCCTCGCCGTGGTTCCTGTCCTGTGAACAATGATAAGGGGACTTTGAGTTCTGAGAATCACTTTATCTTTGTCTCTGTCTCCCTTTTTCTCCATTTATCTTGTGTGTGTGTGTGTGTGTGTGTGTGTGTGTGTGTGTGTGTGTGTGCCTGTGCATGGCGTAATTGTTTGAGTGTGGGTCTGTGGAGGCCAGAGGAAGAGGCTGGATCCCGTGGTGGAGCTGGAGTTACAGGCAGTTGTGGGTCACCACACATGGTTCTGGGAATGTCCTCTGGAAGAGCAGCAAATGTTTTAATTGCTTATCCATGTCTCCAGTCCCGCATATGTATCTCATCATGAAATAGCTAAGACCCCAGAAGCCTTGGATGTCTACTTTGCTCCTTAGCTTCATTATCCTGGAAGGGGGTTGAGTTTTTTCCCGTCATGCACTTGGCCCATATTTGCTGCCCCAAGTTCTTCCACTCTCGACTGTGTCTGGTTCTTGCCTCATCCTCTCGGCTCAGTGTCCTCTGTCAGTCATTCCGTGTTCTCATGGTCCATTGTTCACTGCAGAAGCCTGCTCAGCTCTGTGCTCCTGGGTCCTGGCTTGGTCATGGGCCACCAGTGACATGTGGCATCTGGTGTTATCTATAATTTCTAGCTTCTTGCCTTTTCTCTGAACACTTCTTTTCGCCCAGTGTCCAACATACAACTTTACTTTCTGTGCTCATCATTCATTTCTAGCATGACAGCAACATTTTGTAGGTGTAAAGAAGACTGGTTTCTCTCTAGAGGTTTAATATCATATTTGGCATTAGTTAAAAAGATAATTTTCCAAAAATATCCAGTCAGTTCTGCAGCAGCACAGACTCCAACTCAAACATGGCTAAGTGAGTGCATATTTCCAGTCAACCATACATCTCTGTCTAGATACAAGTTTCCCTTTATACTGGTCCTGGAAGGATAGTTTCTTATGATGGGATCTTTATAAAATGCCCACCTTTCTCTAGTCACCTAGGTTTTACAGCAGAGGTAACTGTGAGTAGATCATTTCCAGGGCTGTGCAGTGAGATGCTATCCCAGGCAATTAGAGTAATAAATGATAGGCCCCAGTGTCCAGAGAACATGGTGAGGTGAGGCATGGTGCCTGGGGGGATGAGAGGTGGGTCTGCAAACGGAAGTAAGGTCTAGATCACTTTGTACCCCCCCACCACGGTATACCGTAAGAGATTTGAGTTTTAGTGGCAGGAGCTGTGATGTCTATCTAATCTTGGTTGCTAACTTGATACCAGAGAAGAGGGAATCTCATTCAAAGAGTTTGGCATGTCTGTGAGGCATTTTTCTGTTTGTTAAGGAGGTCCCAGTTCACTACCAATGATGCCATCCCTGGGAAGGTGAACCTGGGCTGTATAAGAAGTCTAGCTGAATATGAACCTGGGACCTAGGCAGCAGGCAGTAATCCTCCATGGTTCCCACACTGCGTTTGGTGGTGGTGTTTATCTCAACAACAGGAAAGTAAACTAGGATTAAAAGCTATTTGAGAATTTTTAAAGCAGACAGCAACTTGAGAGGAAATCAGATTAGAATGTTGGGACCCCAGCAACTCAAAATAAAACTTAAAGAGCCAGAAGGGAAAAAGATTGTATTTGAGGAAGATCTGAGGAGGGTCAGAAGCCCCAGAAAGAAGTGGCCGTGCCCTGACTGTCACAGATCGGCAGACCCACAAGTCTCTGATGAGCGCTTTACATGGCCACTTCTTCCTGGGGAGTAGACACTAGTACTGGGTAAAGACAGAATTGATCCCATATCTGATTAAAGAAGCTCTCACCCCAAGTAAAATCTGCTTCTAAGATTTTTCATGTTCCACTCTGCCCTGCTTCCCAGGACCTTCTTGCCTTCTTTTATCTCTTCTCATTCCTTCTTTTCTCATGTCTTCTCCCCCTCTCTCTTCTGAAGTTCTTTTCATAACAGTTTTTAAATATTTCTAGGAAAACCCTTCAGATTCTAGTTGCAAATCCTCCTACACCCACTAGATGGAGCTAAATGACACAATGTTATCTGTCTCTGCTCTGGCTAGCTTTAATTGTCAACTTGACCCTGACTAGAACCACCTGGGTTGAGAGTTCAATGAGGATTGGTTAGAGCAGGCTGACCTGCAGGCGTGTCTGAGGGGATTGTGTAGAGCAGGCTGGCCTGCAGGCGTTTCTGAGGGGCATTGTGTAGAGCAGGCTGGCCTGCAGGTGTGTCTGAGGAGGATTGTCTTGATTGCATTAATTGATGAGGGAAGACCTTGTCTGTAAGTGGCTCCCCATCATTCCCCTGGAACCTTGGACTATGTATGAATAGAGAAAGCTAGTAAACTATTCTACATATGTGCATTCATTCTTTTTACTCTTGCCTGTGGATGTGATGAGACTAGCTGTTTTAAGTTCCTATTGCCTTGCTTTCCTAGCAATAATGGACTGTAAACTGGAATTGTGAACTAAATAAACTAAAAAATAAACTCTTTATTTCCTATGTTGTCAGGGTACTTATTGCACTAACAGAGATGAAACAACACTCCATAGTACAGCAATGGGTTTTCATAAAAATGTGTGTGCTTGCATGAAATGTGAGCCACTAGATTACAAGGCAGAAGGTTTTTTTTTTTTTTTAAAAAAAAGACAACTTATTTTATGCGTATATGTGTGTATGGTTGAATGTATGTAAAAACACCATATGTGTGAAAAGTACCGAATAGAGCCAGAAGAGGGCACCAGATCCCTTGGAACTAAAATTACAAGAGGCTGTGAGCCACCCCATGCGGGTGCTGGGAACTGGATCTGGGTCCACTGGAAGAGCAGCAAGTGCTCTTAACTGCTCAGCATCATCACAGCCCTAGAATTTGTTTAGTAAGCACCCTAGAAATAGCAGAAGAAGAGAAAGAAGGGAAATGTACTGTAGTCTCTGCACATAGCAACCCACTCTTCCATGCAGTACATTTTACAGTCACCTAGGAATCATTTCATGTTTAATTGGAATAATATTTGTGGGAGTTTAATTGTAATTGGCCCTCAAAAGCTCACAGAGAGTGACACTTTTAGGAAGTATTGCTTTGTTGAAGTAGGCGTGGCCTTGTTGGAGGAAGTGTGTCACTGGAGGGGGTGGGCTTTGAAGTCTCCTATGCTCAAGCTACACCCAATGACACAGTTCACTTTCTGTTGCCTGTGGATCAAGACATAGAACCCTCAGCTCCTTTTCCAGCACCATGTTTGCCTGCATGCCACCTTGTCCCATCATGATGATAATGGACTGAACCTCTGAAACTGTAAGACACCCCAATTCAATGTTTTCCTTTATGTTTCCTTATAAGGGTTGTCATGGCCATGGTGTCTCTTCACAGCAAGAGAAACCCCAACTAAGAAAATACTCAAAATACCATCTAGCACCCTGACTTGCTTGACCTATTATTAATATTTTATATTAATATATTAATATTTTCCTGTTTTATTTTTAAATTTTCAGTTCTCTTTTTAGTTGACATATGACTGTATATATTTATGAGCATGATGGGGTGATTTGATACATGTATAGGGTGCTCAAGGATCAAATCAGAGTGATTATCATTTTCATCTTGCCAGTCAGTCATTATTTCTTTGTGTTGGGAACCTTCAAATTTTCTCCTCTAGTTCTTAAAAAATGCATAAATTGTTTATTATTCTCTAAATTTTGCATTTTGATTTAAAATGAGAGCAACTATATATTGCAAATGCTTCTACGTCTTTATCAATACGTATAACAAAGACAATTATATATAAACCTGTTGTGAGATATTTGATTGTACTGTGAAAACTGAAGTTGTGTTAACAAAATAAACTTTGAATCAGGGGACAAGGACAACAACTACTTGACAGGAAATAGCCATAGAGAGGATGAAGGGGCCAGGAGATGGATAGAGAGACATATGGAAAGGAGTAGTGAGAGACTTGGAGTTTTGCAATCTTTTTGGTTTGGGACAGATGGAAAGTGTTTTCTTGCTTGGTCTCCAGCAGAAAAAAGGAAGGTCAGTTGGTTACTTCCTGGCCTCTCTGAGCTAGAAGGTTTTCATCCCAACATCTGACTACCTAGTTTTTATTGACAAATAGAATGATAGATGCTTAGTTAAAAACTACATTTGGCGGCAGCAACAGAGCTGGTGCAGGCAGGACTGTAAGTTCCACAAGGCCATGGCCTGAGTGGCGGGGGCACCAATTGCTGGGCCACGGGGCTGCAGATGGTGGTTAAAATATCAGTAGATTCAGTTGCACTCAATAAGCCGGGGAAAACAGTATCTGGCATTCCCGCATGGGGCAAAACCACACAAACAGAGAAACCATGCCAGCCAGTGCCTTTGCAAAGCTCTGCTCCAGTCACTGACACCACTCATGGGAATGCCTCACAGGAACTCCAGAGGGCAGGGGTGTACTCAGGAATTGTGGAGGGGACTCTGAGCTCATGGCTGATGTCACTGCTGCTGACAAATTGAGAAGTCAGCAGATTTGGTGAGATACCTGGAAATTCTTAAGGAGAGAGTTAAGTGATAGTAAAAAGAAAAAAATCTTTCCCACTTTAAGAATGGGAAATATCACAATGCAGGAAGTTAGGACTCTGTGTCCTACTATGTGTCCTACTACGGATGTGTCCTACTATGGATGGCTTGAAAAAAAACCAAAAATAAATGAAGGGATAACTGACAGCTTAGAATGACTTTATGTCAATTATAATTATTACCAACTTGGTGATTAATATTTTATCCTTAAAAAGTGGCTTGATAACTGTGCCAAATACAAAAATTTGACTGATAAAAGCCTTAGAAAGACTTACTATTGATAAGACACAGCCTTAGAAAGACTGACTATTGATAAGACACAAGCCTTAAAAAGATTTACCAATGAAAATAAGAAAAAAATTGACTGGTAAGATACAAGCCTTAGAAGGAATTAATATTGGTAAGACACAAGCCTTAGAAAGACCTACTAATGAAAATAAGAAAAATACTCAGACACAGACAGAGGAATTTAGATCAGAACTTACTGCACCATTGCATGATGAACCTGAAGAGAAGTGGTCCAAGATTACTAGAAAACCAACCTTAGTTTATCCAGTTACTGTACAAGAATGACCCCCTGAGCTTATGCAGAAGTTAAATGGAATCCTATAGAAATATTATATTTGAAGAGATTTAAGGAAGAAGTTGTTTCATATGGTAAGCATTCACCCTATGTGAATCAGATGTTAAATTCATGGGCAGCTCAGAATATAATTATCCCCCAAGACTAGAAAGATAAAGTGATAGTAATATTGGAAACTGGTCCTCAGTTACAATGAAAAACATGGTGGTAAGAGGAAGCTAGGGTCATAGAACAATTAAATAGGGCAGAGGTATTGATATTTCCCAAGAGCAGTTTCTAGGTGAAGGCCAATATGCCAAGTTGTAAAGACAGTGTGAATTTGATGACCATACCTTGGCCCTGTGTTGTTTAGCAGTATTAAGTGCTTGGGACATGGTTGAAGAATCAGGAAAGAGGTCTGAGTTATTTATTAAAATTACACAAAGCCCCAAAGAAGCCTTCACTGATTTTTATTTTACAACGATTAACTTCAGTTATAAATAGGATAGTATCAGATTCAGAAGTCAGACATTTATTAATTGAATCTTTGATTTTTGAAAATGCTCATTCAGAATGCAAAAGGGTGATTAGGGCTTTAAAGACAAGATCAGCAATAAATGAAAGAATTAGTAAAACAGTTGATATTGGATCTCAAGCTTATGATCTTGCTTTGATTAAAGTAATTTGTAGAAATTTTAAGAAAAATAATGTGAGATGTTTTAATTGTGGTAAACAAGGTCCTTTGAAAAGGGATTACAGGCAAGACATTCCTAGAAACAATGTTTTTTCCTAGAGACAATGCAAAGAGAAGACCCCCATCTTCTGGAGTATGCAGAAGGGGTGCAAAGGCCAATAGTGGACTAATGAATGCAGAGCAATAAGAGACAGACAAAGTAACCCTTTGCCACTGGGAAGCACCTTAGGAGGCTGCTCCCAGGACCCAATATCACACTTGGTCCAATCATTTCCTGCCAGCATTAGAGAAACTCATCAATGGAGCAATGAAAAGATGTAATACCTGTTGATAAAAATCACATTGCTCTGAAAGTGAGCAAAGGCAGAACACATTCAGTAGATACAACAAAAATTTCAGGAGAGACCAGAAAACAAGTATTTTGGCAAACTGCTATAAATGACTAGAGACCAAAACTAAAAATTCAAATAAATGGCATTGAAATTGTAGGTTTAAGGACACAGACACAGATGTAACAATAACTTCATCAAAATCTTGGCATCCAGATTGGCCTCTTCAGGAGGTAAATATTCAACTTTTAAGGATTGGAAGTTTATCTCAGGTAAAACAAAATAAAAGATGGGTTGAGTGTGTAGGGCTAGAAAGGCATATAGGAAAATTAAAGTTATATGTGGCTAATGAGTTTATGGGGACATGATTTGTTGTAGCAACGGAAAACACAGATTAATATTCCTCCACTATCAGAAACAAACAATAAAATAAAGAACACTTCTGAGAAAAATATTAAAAGGTACCATCAAGAACAGCCATGGACTGTTCAGTTTGTACATAAGCAGGGCACAACAGCTGCTGGTCTTCCAAAAGTACTGACAACCTTTAATATGGTTATCTGACAAACCTGTGTGGGTAGAACAATGGCACCTGATATCAGAAAAAAATTACAGGTACTAGAACACTGGTGTGGGGGCAGCTAAATGCACAACATGTTGAAGAATCAGCCAGTCTTGAAATTCTCCCATACTTTTTTATTAAAAAGAAATCTGGAAAATGGGGAATATTAACTGATCTGAGAGCTACAAATAAGGTGATTCATCCAATTGGCTCTTTATAGACTGGAATTCCCTTGCCTTCTTTATTAACCAAAGGATGGTCTATTATAGTAATTGATTTAAAAGATTGCTTTTTTTTTACTATGTCTTTACAAAACAGGATAGAGAAAAATTTGCCCTCACAGTACCCACTTATAATAATTTCTAGCCTGTTAGAAGATACCATTGGAAAGATTGTCCACAAGAACTGCTAAACAGCTCTACCATTTGTGTCAATATTTTATACAACAGCCGTTAGAAATAATTCATAATAAGTTTCCTCAATCTATAACTTTTTTTTTTTTGGTTTTTCGAGACAGGGTTTCTCTGTGGCTTTTGGAGCCTGTCCTGGAACTAGCTCTTGTAGACCAGGCTGGTCTTGAACTCACAGAGATCCGCCTGCCTCTGCCTCCCGAGTGCTGGGATTAAAGGCGTGCACCACCACCTCCAGGCTTCTCAATCTATAACTTACAATTATATGGATGATATTTTACTAGCCGTTTCAGTCACAGATACTTTAGAAAAAAATGTTTGATGAAGTAAAGAGAATTTTGCCTTGTTTGAGGCTACCAATTGCTTCTGAAAAAATAAAAAGAGGAGATTCTATTAATTACCTACTATACAAGATAGGTTCATATAAAATTCAACCACCAAAAGTACAAATCAGGAGAGATCAATTGCAAACTCTTAATGTTTTTCAAAATTTTCTAGGACATATTAACTGGCTCTGGCTCAAAAATAGGTTAACTACTCAAAAGCTATGTAATGTATTTCAAACTTTACAAGGTGATAAGGACTTACATAGTCCAAGAAAATTATTATCTGAGATTGAAAAAGAATTGGTTTTGGTAAAAAAAAAATTACAGGATGCACATGTGAATCACTTGGATCCAGGGTTGATTGTATCCTAGTCTTTCTACCTTCTACTCATTCTCCTACAGGAATTCTTATGCAGGGAGAAGGTAACATCTTAGAATAGATATTTTGCCACAAGATCATAGTTAAAAATTTAAGACTTATGTAAAAAATGTTTCTTATTGATTCTGAAAGAAAATTTAGGCTTTGTTAACTAGCAGGAATAGACCCAGCAGCAATTGAAATACCTTTTACAAATGCTGAAATTGCCTCATTATGGGCAGAAAATGGATGCTGGTAAAGAGATTGCAGTAATTTAATTGGAGAGATTAGTAAAAATATCCCCAAAGCAAAAGACTTCAAAATATAAAAAGAATTAATTGGATTCTTCCTCATATAATAAAATAAACACCAATTTTTGGAGTCCTTATACTCTATACTGATGAAAATAAACCAGAAAAGGCAGGGTATAAGTCAGGAAAAGCAAATAAAGTGGTTCAAAGCCCTTATGATTCCATTCAAAAGTCAGAATTATGTGCAATTCTCTTGACATTATTAAAATTTCCAGAACCTCTTAATTTAATTATTGACTCTCAATATGCAGAAAGAGATGTTTTATATATTGAGACCACTGAACTTATTCCAGATGATTCAGAATTAACTTTGTTATTTATTCAACTGCAACAAGTAATCAGAAATAAAAATCATCCATTGTGTATAACACATAATCAGATCCCATACAGGTCTACCATGGTCTCTAGCACAAGGTAATGATGAAATTGATCAACTATTTGTAGGAAATGTGCTAGAAGCCTCAAAATTTCCTAAGAAACACCATGTTAATAGCAAAATTTTGAAGAAAGATTTTTCCATCACTTGATAACATGTCAAAAAATTATAAGAAAATGTTCTATTTGTTCTTTGTATAACCAAACTCCATTACCTGCAGGAAGTAACCCAAAGGGTATTCAAAGGTATAACATTTGGCAAACAGATGTGCTTCATCTTGTGGAGTTTGAAAAATTGAAGTATGTGCACCACACCATAGATACATATTCAGGACTTCAATGGGCTACTGCTTTGAGGTGGAGTGGGTGGTGTTGGTTACTCAGTGGGTTATGAATGTTTGGAATTGTTTAGAGGGGTTAGTTGCAAGTTGTTATTGGTTATAGCCAGGGAGGAAACTAAGCAAAGGAGGTTGAATTAAGGAATTCTTTCCTCTATTCTTCTTCCTCTCCTAACTATTAAAAAGGAGGGATATAATATGATAGAATAAAAAGGTAGATTATTGAATCTGCTAAAAAGCAACTACTAGTCTTAAACATTTTACATTGGTATGGAGTTTTATATATTGATGCAAATTTAAGGTTATTTTTGTTTATCACATATTCTATACATGTTTCTACTCTTGTTTAAGTTATTGTAGCTATGCAGCTCATTTAAAAATGTGATGTAAAGTTCTAGTCCTTGAAAGCTGTTATTACAAACTGTTTAGGATAAGAAATGCAGGTTAGTAGTTAGTCATCTACAACAATCAAATTTGTAATCAGGTATGTTTTTAAGGTTAAGCAGATATATTTTAGATAGATAGATAGATAGATATGTGGTCTTCAAACACTCCACAGATCTACAGACAGTGACATTTAAAATATTTTAATAACATAAAACATAAATGTTTTCATAACAGTGAGACACAACTACTCCTGACAGCATCAAAGGAGATGAAGGGTTTCAAAGAAACTCCATACAGAGTTTTCTTTCAATGTGGTAAAGATAGTGACTGGGTAAGAAACTGCTCTTGCCTCGACTGCTGACAGTATGCTGTTCAAATTGGACAAGCAGGACACAAAGGAAGTCCACTGATGAACTTTGCCAAGACAAGGTAGGTTAGTTCTTCAAAGTTCTTGCTTCACAAAAATGTCTGTCAGATATTCTAGGCCTGAAGGGTTGAAGATGGATGCTCCAGTGTTGTAAATGAACTTTGGGTGACTGTCCAGGCAGTCAGCTGTCTCTGTCATTTCTATAGTTTTGGAAGTTGTTTGCTCTGTACTTCCTGTTTATTCAGGTACTGTTTTATCCTATTTAGATCTCTGATGGGGCTGAATACTAGATAGTTATTGTTTGAGCACTTTCTTTGTGATCAAATTTAAAAAGAAACTTACAAATGAGATGCAAACTATAAATGTTGAGAGACATAAAAGTCTGCATTGTTTATCTAAGAAAATGTTTTAAGGTCTAAAAGGCTTTTTTGGGGGGGGGCTGGTAATTACCAAGTTCTGATAGAAAGTGGTTTACATATAAAACTTTGGACTCACCAAGATGGGATAGATAGTAGAGTACTTTCTCTAAATTTGCTGAAAACAAATGGACTGGGCATTGTGAATGTAATTCTTACCTTATAATCATTCTTAATGTACAAAGTTTTACTGTGTTATAGTTAAAACCTTTCCTTTTTACTTAGACACTAACTGATGATTGTTCTTATTGTATATAGTTTTACTGTGTTAAAAATCTTTCCTTTTTATTTAGACAAAAAGGGGAAATGTTGTGGGATATTTGATCATGCTATTAAAACCAAGAATATGCTAATAAAATCAACCTTGGCTCAGGGGCAGAGCCGGCAACAAGTTGACAGGAATTATCCATAGAGTATGGAGGAGCCAGGGAGACAGATAGTGAGACACACAGGAAAGAGTAGAGAGGGGTAGAGAGGGACTTGGAGTTCAGATTTTTATTTTATTTTATTTTTTTTTTGGTTGGGATGGCTGGAGAGATGCTCTTATGTTGGGTCTCCAGCATAAAAGGAAGGTCAGCTGGTTGCTTTTCAGACTCTCTGAGGTCGCAGGTTCTCATCCTAACATCTGATTACTGAGCCTTTGTTGGCAAATATAACTATACAGACTTAGTTAAAAACTAAGGACTGGAAGTGCCAATAGGTCGCAGCCGCAGCCTGAATGGCAGGGTGCTGATTGCAGGGCAGTAGTTAAAATATCAGTGGATTCAGGTGCAGTTGATAAGCCGATGGAAAACAGCATAAACCAATGTCAGAAGTCTGTGCACAAAAACAGGCACAGGACTGGTCCTTTGAAAGGCTTTATTGTCAGATTGCTGGGGGAAAGCTGAGGGTTTAGCCAGGCTGGTTTTTCCTGATCCTGAATTAATCAGAGAGAGAGAAAAAAAAAGTGATCGTCAGCAGATGGCGCTCCAAGAATGAGAACAAAGCTAAATGAGTTACGCTCTTTCTTGCCAGGATTTCTCTCTGGAGGTAAGGCCACTGAAAGATGTGTAGAAACCACAAATGCCTGGAGTAAGAAAACACAACACCCGTGGGTCTGTCAGGAATCCAGGGGAACCTGGAAAGTCAAACATGTTTAGGAATCAATGCTCAGCGGCGCTCATGCCCGTGAGGCAAATCCAGTCAGATAGGGGCACTTGTTGTCTTGTTTTACTTTCATGAAATTAAGTTTGTTGCCAATGTTTGTATTGATCCAAGCAGTTGGAAATACCACAGAGAGAAGTTGCATTCCAGGGGCTTGAGTAACTGTGCAGCCGCAGTTTCAGAGCGACATGTGTGGGCATCTCTGTGTCCCCTTTATCTTTGTGGCAGGTAAGCAAGGAGGCATAGCCTCAGCCTCCAGAGGTACCACACTGGCTCTGGGATGCTCTTCTACCTGAACATGAATCACACGAAACACAGAGTATGGGGCTCTTTGCATCTTGCTGATTCATCTCGGCGAGTTCGTCCCCTAGTGATGGGATTTGCCATTGGCTCTGCTGTTTGAAAAGGCAATTATTCTAAAGCAAGTTTTTGTTTGTTTCTGGATATATTACTTACTTTTCTGCTGCTGTGATAAAAATACCAAGATCAATGTCCCCCAAATAGAGCTTATTCTGGCTCACATTTTCGGGGGCAGGGGTCCACAATAATGAGGAAGTCCTGGCAGCGGGAGGCTTAGAAAGAAGTTGGCTGATCATATTTCACTGGGCACCAGGAATCAGAGGTAAGGGGTGGGAATAGGACGAGGCTACAGACTGTCCAGGTCCACCCTGAATGACATTCTTCTCTAGCACATCCTAAAGCAGTGGTCTCAGCCTTCCTAATGCTGTGACCCTTTAATGCAGTTCCTCATGTTGTGGTGACCCCAAGCATAAAATTATTTTCCTTGCTACTTCATAACTGTAATTTTACTATGGTTATGAATTGCAATGTAAATATCTGATATGCAAGGTATCTGATATGTGACTCCTGGGAAAGGGTCGTTCTACCACAAAGGGGTCATGGCCCACAGGTTGAGAACCTTTAGGATCAAAGGTTCCATAACCTCCCCAAACAATGCCACCAACTGAGCACCAAATGTTCAAATACTGAACCTAAGATAGGCATTTCTCATTGAAAATACCACATGGCTCTTTGCTCTCTGTGTCTTTATTTCTAATTTTAAACATTTTCTATTTAACTATGTCAGCCTTAAAAACAGAAAGAAAGAAAAGAAAACCAGGACAAAAGGTAGAGATAATTGTTCAAATAGCATTAATGGTTATTTTGAGATGTCCTACCTCTTTGATTAACAAGGACCTTGTCTTAGGGACAGTCTAGGCAGTCTAATGCCCATCTACTGCCATCTCAGGATCTACTGGCACAAAGGGTATGGGTGTTTTCATGGAGTAAATATAATTAAGGTCCAGAGAAGCAGAAGCAGAGCCCAGATACTTATCACATTCACCCCCAATCTCCTTGACTATCTTGAAGGCATTTCCTAAATATCTGGGGCCCACACTCAAGTTCTGCTTAATGCAAACTGTTGCATCGTTGCATCTAGCGCTGCCTGCCTTGCTTGGGCATTTGTCTCAACACAGGATGGGTGGGCAAGAAAAAAATGGCCCAACGCAGGCTTCACACCAGGTGAGGCTGGGGGATTGCATGTGACTATGGGGAAAGAATTTGTATACTTTGTATGCCAGCTCAATTAAAAAATGATCCTGGTTTACTACTGTTGCTGTGATAAAATATCTTGATAAAAACAGCTTAGAGCAGAGAGAGTTGGACTTGTCTTATCCTTTTGGGAGATAGATAATAGTCCACTATTGTGGGGAAGTCAAGGCAGGAACTCAAAGTAGCTGGGCATCCCTGCAACAACAGAGAATGAATTACAAGCTCCCTTGTGTTCAGCCTGATGCCTCCAGTCTTACACAGTTCAGGAACTCCTGCCTAGGGAGTGTGTTACCTCCGGAGGACTCAATTTCCCCGGGTCAGCTAATTAAGACAGTTCTTTCAGGATTGCCCACAGATCAACCCAATGTAGATAACCGCTCAGTCACGCCATCTTTCTAGGTGATTCTAAGCTGCATGGAGTTGGCAATTAAAGCCAATTATCACATCTTATGCAATGACTGTACCAAAAGCCCTCAGATTTCATGGTGTAAGACAAAGATTTCTTCTGTTACTGTGGTTGAGGTCAGAAGCTAGATGGGAGGCTCCTCTGGAAGTTCTGTTGGAGAGGAGCCCTCCACCCCTTTCCCTATTCCACTGCCTTCAGTCTCCCCAGTCTGTGGCTCACAACTCCAACCTTGCCCTCTATTTCCACATGGCCTCTTCCTTTCCTAGGTGTTTTCCTCTTCTCTTTCTTCCTAAAGACTTGGCTACTGCTCAGATGATTCAGATAATTTTAGCTTGACATCCTTTAACTATTAAAAGATTACATCCGGGCTGGAGAGATGGCTCAGAGGTTAAGAGCACTGACTGCTCTTCCAGAGGTCCTGAGTTCGATTCCCAACAACCACATGGTGGCTCACAACCATCTGTAATGGGGTCTGGTGCCCTCTTCTGGCCGTCAGGATACACACAGACAGAGCACTGTATACATAATAAATAAATAAATCTTTAAAAAAAAAAATAAAAAAAAATAAAAGATTACATCCACGGGCTTCAGAGACTGGGATGATAATCAGATATATTTTCGAAGGGTACTATTAAAGGCATATATACATTTTTTTCTGTCTCTTTTTAAGACTAATTTTATTATTTTAAAATGTGTATGTGTGTGAGCTGAAGAGGCCAGAAGAGGGTGTTGGATCTACCTGAGCCTAGAGTAACAGAGGATTGTGAGTTGATCTAGGTGGTGCTGGGAACCTAACTCAGATCCTCTGGGAGAATAGGAAGTGGCTGGAGAGCCATCTCTCCAGCCCCCAACTATAACTTTTTAAAAGTTACAGCAGAGTTCCCTTTATTAAATTAAAGGCTTAGATGAGTCATCCCTTCCACTGCACCTTCAAGGGTGGTCCTGAGGCTGTAGGTCTTCCACCCATGAATCTGTAAGTAGGCACCAATTGCGGGAAGAATGTTTGAAGGTCACACTCAAGGTCATGCATTGACTTAATGTTTAAGTGAAACAAACAAACAAAAGCAACCCCCCAGGTAAGTTTTAGTAAATCTGTAAGAAAAGTCCTGAAATTATGAAGCCAAGGGAAGGCCTGAATGCCATTGCATCCTGGAGGAAAAGACAACACGTGACTCTAGAGCAACACGAAAGAACAGTGAAGAAGACTCCAAACTGCGCAGTAGCAGCATGAGCAAATGTGTGTAAAGCATGAGGAATGACGGGACCGTGCTCAAAGCAATGTGCCTTACCCTCTCTGAGGAGTGGATGCGCACGCGCGGTGGGTCGGGGGAGGTGGAGGGAATGGAAGGAGGGAAGGGAGTGGGAACTGGGATGGGTATGTAAAATGAAAAAAGATGATTTGCTTTCTCTTTTAAAAAATAAGGTAAAAACAAACAAATAAATAAATATAAGCAATGGGAAAAAAATGAGGGATGAACTTGAATGAGCCATCTTTTGGATATTCTGCCTTGATGCCATTCTCAGCCAGGACCAACCTGGCTAAGGTAGCTGAGAGATAATTACTTGTTTACATATTCCCTAAGAAAATTTTTGGGTCTAGTTTGCATTCAGGTCAAGTTTTTATCTCTGGCAGCCAGATATATCCCTTACTGCTTTACAATGTAGAATCTTTATGTCTTCTGTTGATTCTGAATCTTGAAGTAAGATTTCTACTCCAGCGTATGCCTGTTGCTGCCCTGTTTATTTACATATATGTATTTCTCTGCTCTCTTCGAGTCTTCAAACCTCTACAACCCCAGCGGCTTCGCCCAGCCATCACTGGTGTCTCCCGTAGGTCCTCTTCAGTGGCTGTCTTTCACACAGACAAGTTAGTCACGGAACACTCCACACATATGCTCAGTTTAACATAGACTATTCTAGGTCAAAGAGGTCAAGTACTATTGTTTACCCCTTCAATAATTCCTAATACACCATGACTTTTTGTGAAGTTTCTCTAAGTTTTTGTGGAATTTGCGTTATTTGGCTTGAGTTGCAAATAACTTACCGAGTTCTGCTCTTGCATACCTTCCATTTGCTCCTGTAGGAATCAAGCCATTCTCCCCCTCCTTTGATTTTTGATCTCTTAATTTATCAAAAACAATGGAAAATGTATTTTTTTAATATTTGGGTTAAATTAAGTACTAAGTAAGAGGTGTTTTTGTGATTAGTTTTGCCTTTGTGAACATCTGTGAAGTAGGAGTGTAGCATGGGACCTGGTTTTCTATTAACCAAGAAACCTTTACAGAATGCTTACCCCACAGACATGCTCCTGCTTCCAGGAAGCATGTCTTAGCATCATAGAATCTGGCTGATTCCTCTGTGGAATAATCTGTTGAGGCAGGCTGATCGGCCCTAACATTTTCTGAAGGTCTACACAGCACCAAACTGTGAACTTCCAACAAACTCCTGAGAGATGCTACAGAAATATGAGGGTCTAGTTTCACTCTTCCAGGCCTGGATGTCCATGCTCCCCTTAGGGGTGCTGGGATTGCAAATGCTCACCCTCTGCCTATGGTTCTGTGGGTTCTAGGGGATTTGAACTTAGGTTCTCATGTTTGCACAAATGCTTTGCCCACTGAACCACATCTACCCAGCCTCAATTTCAATGAGTTTTTCAGTTCTGTAATCTCTGATATCAATCTTTACTTTGTGGCTTGTTCTTTTAATTTAATTTATTGTATATGATTGTTTTGCTTGAATGTATGTCTGTGTATCATGTCTGTGCCTAGTGCCCAAGGAGGTCAGCAGAGGGTGCCTGCGATAAGAATTTTGGAATGTTCTTACTGCCAAAAATTTTGCTGGGTCTCTCCCCTTCCCCCATGAATTGAGTGTAATTTCCATATCCGCACAGGCCCCACCTCTCTCGATCTTCACTACATAAGCAAGTTTTCTTGGATTTTATGAACGCCATGCAGCTTTCAGCACATACATGTATGTGTTCTGTCAGGTTGACATTAATCAAACTCTCCTGAATGACAGATCTTGGCATTGCCGTTTCAGCCTTTGTGTCTCAGGGCTCCCTGCCAGTCACAGACACATGGTTAGGTATCTGTCATTTGTCCTCAGATCCTGAAGAGCACACACACTAATGCACAAACTTTTATTTTTGATCCTTGTGTATATGACTTCTGTGTGGATACCCATCTCGTTCACTGCAAACAGGAGCGAGTTTATTCTTTCCCTTGTCCACACACTCGCTCTTCTGCTCTTGTGTTTGACTGGAGTAGAGAGATGATTATCTCTAGCTTCTTTCTTGTGGTGAGTCCTTGTCATGGCTCCAACAAGAAAGAACAGGTTTTACTTGGACCTTTTGTCTCTACTTGATAGTTCCATGTTGCTGGGTTTCCTGTTGCCTAGTATAAGGTACTAGGTAAGAAAATAATATTCAGAGAAAGCATTGTGGTCTTTCCTCGCATCCTGAGCCCTTGGCTGGTCATGAGTCTTCTTTGTCCATTTATTTATTATGATAGGGCGATTCCAGCCAGCTCCTTCAGTTGAAGAATTAAACAGTAACAAAGGGGCTTGGCACCAAGGGAAAGTCTACTGGAAGTGGTACAGACTTCTTAGGTATAGAACGGCCCCAGAGCTGGAAAACCGCTGGTTTTAAGAGAGGTTGGCTTTGGGTTCAAGCATCCCTTTCTTGGACTTGTACTGCTCTCCTGTGGCATGTAAGGTGTTCACGTGCCACTGTGATGTAGGGGTGGAGTCCACTGCTTCTGTCTGTGAGTATGGAAACACTTTTGGTTGAGGTCTGTCCCCAGTCAGGGTGGTCCCCTAACACCCTTTTTGGTGTAGTGATAACTGGTAAAGAGAAACTTAACAGGGAAAGAAAAACCAAGGCAAAAGTGACGACCCACTTTCCTTCCCCCATTCTTTTCTTCTGCCCTGGAGGCTCCTCAGCATCAAGGTCTTTATTTTTGTTTTTAATAGGGAGAATGGGAATTGACCGATTGGATTCCCAGCAGCATCATTAATTTCATGTGGTTCTATGAAAATTTTACTCCTTGATTTATATTTCAAAGCTCCATCAAAAAAAGATAGAAGTGAAAAATGTCAAGTTCGAACAACTGCAGATGAAGGAAGTTGCCATGATTTATGTCATGAGACATAATTGAGAACCACCGGCCACAGGGAAGGACTCAGTTAGGACTCAAGAGGTAAACAGTGAGGATTGGTTGGCCTGAACCTAGGAAGCTCGGAAAGAAAAGAGGCATTTCCCTGGAGGAGCCAGAGACTCAGCCCTGTGAACTTTGGGGGCCGGAGTGGGTGCTGACGCTGCCAGTGAGAAGAAATGCTTATGAGTGAATGCAGCTTGGCCTCAAGCCACCTGGCTCAGACCCTCTACCAGACTCCCACATCTCCCACCAGGCTCAGCCCCTCTACCGGGCTCCCACGTCTCCCACCTGAGGGTGGTAGAGGCAAGAGCTCACTCATTTCAGGTTGTCCAGGTCACATTTTTCTCGGTCTCCCAAGAGTGAAGAAACACTTATGCAGGGAGTCGCAGAACATCGAAGGTCTTGGAAGGAAACGGCTCAGACTTTGCACATTTTCCTTCTTCTCTGAGACCAAGGTCCTCCCAAATCGTGTGCCACGATCCAGTAGCATGGGAGTCTGTTTGCCCCGGGCGCCGGCCATTGGTGCAGTCTTCTCCTGTATCACGTGGCTTTCCCGTGGGCTGTCGCGTTGTCCATAGTCTTTGATTCCGTGCTGTCCAGCCCATCTCCTGCTTTGTATTAGCTTGCTCTAAACGGTCGGGCTTTGTGGCTCTAATTTGTAAAAGATTGCTTCCTCAAATGAATTAATCAACAGTAAATTAATTAATTTGATATGTGTGTGGTCATCTGTGAATGTTTGTGCTCATGAACTTTTGTGTGTGCGTGTATGTGGAGGCCAGGCACTGACCTTGAGCGTTGCTTCCCAAGAGCCAACCACCTTGTGTTCTGAGACCAGGTCCCTCACCATCATGGAACTCACCAAGCAGGCTAGGCAACTGGTCTCCACCTCTTCAGTGCTGGGATTACAAGTCATACCACAATGTCTAGCTTTTTTTTTTTTTCTTTTTAATGTGGGTTCTGGGAATCAAACTCAAAGTCTCCTTCCTGCAAGGCAAGCATTTTCCTGAAGGAGCCATTCCCTGGCCCTCATTTTCTCAGGTTTACTAATCATGCTTTCTTAAATCTCCCGACTCCTGTACCAAAGGCTTCTCCAGGGTTCTTTTCCACTCTTGCTCAATGTGCCTTTACTGTCTCCAAATGAATGTGTCACATGGTTTCTGTCCCCTGAGGCACCTGCCCAGTTTCTCCTGTTCTGTATCATGCTCCATGCCAGACTCCCATTCTAGACTTCCTGGCCACAGCTGTTCTTCTGGGAAAAACTCAAAGTTTGCTCCTTTCTGCACCATTGCCTGAGGCACCAAGGGGCCTTGCATGAATTATGTGTTCTAGCCCAAGTAAGCCTTTCTCCTAGTAGCTTTGTTCTTGGGGACCTAGGCAAAACTGACCGCACTTGCTGAGAATCCCCGCAACACCGCCTGCCTGCCCCATTGTTGTGGCTTGAACTTGAAAGGTCCCCCGCAGGCGTTTGTGCTAGACACTTGGTCCCCAGCACTGTTTTAGGAACAATGGCCATGGAACTCTTTAAGGGCCATGGAACCCTTAGGAAGTAAAGCCTTGGGGGAAGAGGAAGTGGGTTACTGTGGATGGGCCTTGAGTTTTTAAAGTCTGGACACAGTACCTATCTGCTCTCCATTTCCTGTCCCACCAGATATGAGGTGGGGAATTCCAGTTGTACACTTGTCACCCGTTGCCATGCCTGCCCTAGCATGGAGGATTGTAACCCCTCAAACTGTGAGCCAAAGTAAACTTGCCCTCTCTGCTGGAAGCTGCCTCTTGTCACAGCCACCCCAAAGGTAATTGATAGCCACCTCACACCTCACACCTGGTGCAGATTGCAGATAAGCACTGAGCTGAAAGTGATCTCCACTGGGCAACTGGTGTGTGTGTGTGTGTGTGTGTGTGTGTGTGTGTGTGTGTGTGTGTGTGTGTGTGTGGCTTAGCAGCTAAGATGGGTAGTAAGGACCTTCCACTTCTGCACTGGGCTGTTGACACTCCTGCAAGGAAGCTGGGGTTGCCTTGCTGTTCTCTTTGCTGCTGGTGGTGATGCACTGTCTTTTAACTTCCACACTGACTGCAGCTTCTGTTTATATGGCTCAGCCCGGGGCCATTTACCTTGGCTTGTACTACTTGCTCAGCTACAAATTAGAGCTGCCTCTGCTGGGGAACCAGCGCTTATGATCTCCCCAGAGGCTCTGATTTATCTCCAAGTGGAGAAATACTGGCATCTGAGTTAGTAGAAATGCCGGCCAGGTTCTGGCAAAATATTGCCTCTCAGCCTTATTTTCCAGGATTGTAAATTTTTACTTCTGCCCTTTCGGCTTCGGGAGAATGCTGCACTGGGAGCACTGGGAGCTGCTGGCCGGAGCCGAGTAGCCAGCAGAAGCAGCCAGTGCTCAGCTGGTTCCCAGCAGCTCCCTAGTCTCTGGCAGCATAGAATGGTACCTGCTTGTTCTCTGATTGTGACAGGCTGGGGTGGCAGCTGGAGAAACAAGGAGTGAAGGCCCTTGCTTCAGTTCCACGTCCATTGTGGCGGCAAAACCCTGACAAATGCAACCCAGGGAAGAAAGGGTTTATTTGACTTGCAGTTCCAGGTCGTAGTTCTTTACTATAGGGACACCAGGCCAGAGAAGACAGAGCAGAAAGGCGTGCAGCCTGGCTTTCCTGCTTGCTCACCTGCAGTCAGTGAGCGTTGTCTTCTCCAATAGCTCAGGACCCCCCAGGAGTGGTGTTGCTCACAATGGGCTGGGTATTCCTACATCAATTAAAAGTTGAGACAGTCCTCCAAAGACAAACTCGCAGGCCAACCTGATCTACAACGTTCTTCATTAAGACTCATCCCCAGTTGATTTTGGGTTGTATCAAGTTGGCAGTTAAAGTCTGTTAGAGGCTGATCTGTGACAGAGCATTGAGGCGCAAATGATGGCTCAGAGAAGACTCCAAGGTACTCCCCCCTCCCCTTCCCTATGCAATATTTCTCCAATGGCTCATACTCCAGAAGGACCTCTGTTGGGAGGGCACTACAGCTGATTGACAAGTAACTAGGCATCTGGGTTCAGGGCATATTCAAGTAGTTTTCTCAGCTTCTAAGTCAGTCAGCACCTTTAGGGGCCAAGTCCTACCTGAACGCAGCTCCATAGAGCTGTTCCTTATTTCCAGCTTAAAGTCTACAACACAAGCTGAGCATGCCCAGAAGTGCCCCTGTCCCCTCATCTGAACCCTACAAACATGTGCTCCATGACCTGGAGTTAGGCATGTCCACAAATATGACTGTCACCCTTCTTAAATGATGACCTTATGCTGAACAAGTCTTTAACTGAGCATGTGCAAAATTGTGCCCTTCCCCAGAACACTTCCTGTATGAACAGTGCCCTGAAGAGAGCCTTCAGCTTCTCTTTGTTCAACAAGAACACTACTTGGAAATCATTCCTGTACCCGCTTGCCTGCTGTGGATGATGCAGCTTTCTCTACTCACATTTCTTGGTAGCGTCTGTTGTTGCACTTGGTGTGTGTGTGTGTGTGTGTGTGTGTGTGTGTGTATGTGTGTGTGTGTGTATGTGTGTGTGTGTGTGTGTGGTTTTTCCCTCTGTTATCAATCAATATCATTATGGTTACTACCTACAGGGGAAGATTTTAGTTCTTGCAAACAATACTTGAGAGTTCATAGGCTTTTGCAAAATGTCTAAGATCATATCCCAAATGGAATTCTTGTATCTGAGGCAAATGCTTGTCCAAGTTAAACTATAATTATTGTTACTAGTATTTTAATTAATACCAGTATGTTACCCTTTGAATCAATCAATAGTTTCAAAAACTTTAAATACCTTTTATTGTTAAATGACAGTCAATTTTATAATCTAGTAAAAAGACACTACAAAAAGCACTCACCTCGATGGCAGCAATCAAAAAGCGCAAGTTTAACACATCTGATTTACTGGAGACCTTTAAATGCCTGTGTTTACAAATCGAACCCAGCATACATTTAGGAATCAGTAAGTAGCTCTTCAACACCAGGAAACCACCTTTGTTTACATGTGCACATGCACAATTTTGCATCTTAGCGTCTTGTATGATCTTGCAAACTCACCCACTTAAATGATAACCGTCTAAAGCGTCTATAGCAGCATTGGCTCTCAGAGGCCACTGTACGGGCAGCTGCAGCTTCCAGCTGTTTGCTTCCACAGCCCAGGGTGCTTCTCTCCTAATGCAGCTGGCCTGCCAACCCGCTTTCATCAGCCCCAGAGTCTCCCCTCCTCAGAAACAGAGGCAATAATCACCCCCGCTCATTTCTTGGATTTCTATGAGAATAAGCACAATAATAGCATGAAATTCATTTTTTTCAGAACTTTTAAAACCTCACTGAGAATTGGATGGTTGCTAGCTTTTTTCCTCTTTCAAAATTAAGCAGTCAGAGCTTTGTCTTAGGGAGAAGAGGCAGCAGAGAGGACAGTGGCCTAGAACAAGGTATCGTTTTTCTGATTTGCAGTTTATCGCTCATTCTAGAAAGACCCCTTCTCTGCGGAGTTTGGTGCCTCACAGACGAAGGAAGGACATATGGTCAGGGACAGTAGGCAAAGGCAACCTTCTGTTTTTCCTTTTGAATCTGCTGCTCAGAGCTGTCTGCTATTCTCTGGTTTCGACTGTCTTATTTAGCCTATCAGTCATCATCAATAGGAAACTGATGGGAAAAGTGGGCCAAGCACACTGACTTTGACCTTCAGTCTCTAGGTTCCAGCAAGCAATAGCACAGGCAGGGATAAAATAATCAGTACAGTAGCTCCAAGAAGTAAATACAGCCAGAGGGACCCCTAAAGGCCTAGCACGCTGTGTTTTATGGTGGAAGTGAACATGGCATGGAAATACAGCTGCTGGAAGTTTCCAGGTACCGCTTCCATTTACACCACTGTTCAAAGGAGAGAGAGAGAGAGAGAGAGAGAGAGAGAGAGAGAGAGAGAGAGATCAAAGTGAAGATCCAGACTCTGCTGTGCCAGTTGGAGCAGGTGAAGAACACGAAACGCCAAACCAGAACCAGAGCCAGACTGAGGGAGAGGAACCTTGAAAAAGAATCAGAAAACTTCTTGGAAGAAGAATGTAAGAACTTAGGCCAGGCCCAGTGCACCCCTGCCTGTACTTAGTCACCTGCTCATGCAGAGCAGTGAGTGTGTATGTTGCGGGGGGAAGGGGGTGGCTATAGGCATATGTTACTTTATTCTTTGGATCCTACTACAAGAATATTTGGGGCCACCTTCCTGTGTACTGTAGACTTTTAGAAGGTGGATCTTAAATACTTCTAAGGATGCTGTGGGCAGGTAGTATCTGAGATATACTGAGCTAGGCAGTGCAGGACCACAGAACGTTTGAAGCATCTCTGGGAGCATGCCTGTGATCAGCATTATCGTCACTGGGTGGGGCTGGGGAGGTGGGGCAGACACACCTGACACAAGCAATGAATACACCCAGTACAGCAAGTGTCTGACACAAACGATTTGTAGTGCTGGAAGTATTAACAAGGTAGTCTTCGGCTAAGATGGCAGACAACAGCCATCACTATCGAGGGAGAATTAGAAGATAGGAGAGCTTTGGAATCCCTCTCCACAGCAGGATGGAGAGGGCACCTGAGGAGTGGAGTGGAGAGACTGGCAAGGGCACCGAGAGGAAGCAAGGGGGATAATGCTTTCAGCTCCCCAGCTCCATAGTGTGCATGCGTGGGAGGCAGAAGCCTCTTCCACGGGAAAGCCAGATGACAGAAGGGTGACACAGCATCAGGACAAGCCCAGACCCCTCAAAGCTTCCAGTGCAGTGGCAGCCTTCAGTGAGCCAGCGCTTTCGGGGCACAGGCACCAGCAGTGGAGAGAAGTCCACTTTGGGCAGTCTGTCTGACTCAGGCATCATCTCGAGAGAGCCAGATGTTAAAATGTGAGCTACCCCTGGGCCCTAGAGCAGGGACAACAGGCTGGTATGCCAGCCTGGTTTTCGTGATGCTCTGACCAATAACCAGCTAGAGGCAACTTAAAACAAAAGCATGCTATTTGCAGGGCGATGAACAGGACTGGAACTCATTAGGGAGATCGAGTGAGACTCAGGAAGACATACACTGTGGGTTTTCTATCATCCGAGGGGCTAGATTTCCATTTCTCTCTATGTGTACGTAAGTGTAGTGTGTATATCTCTGTGTGGTACGTGTGTGTATCTCTCCGTGTGTGCTGTATTGTGTGTAGTACGTATGTCTTTGGTGTGTGAGTGTATGGATGCATGTGTCTGTTTGTAAGTCATGAAACTAGAAGGGGATGATGAAGAGGAGAAAGGGATCTAAAGAGAGGTACTAACTGGGGGGTAGGAATGGAACAGACCACGGAGGGGTAGGAACCATGAGTGAGGAGAGTGGGGGATGGTGGGAATTAGAGCAAAATGTAATGATACTAGGAATGAGACTGCTGGGATAAAGTCTACAACTTTGCTACAGTAACTTAACGATGAATTTAAAATGTTGTGAAATCAGAAAATGTCATAGGTTGATCAAGATAAGATTTTCCAGGTAAAAATACTATACTCAGTAAAAGGTATAATAGAAACTCAAGATGAGGCAAAAGAAAGGCTTACAATTTCTTTTATAGAAAATAAAACAAGGATGTGAATTCCTGTCTCTTCCCCAGCCCTCGTTCAGACACGCTCTCATCCATCAGTCTGTCTGTCTGTCTGTCTGTCTGTCTGTCTGTCTGTCTGTCTGTCTACCTATCTATCTATCTATCGTCTATCCCTTTTGGGAGACAGGCTATCACTATGAAGCCATGGCTGGCCTTGAACTCACAGAGTTCTGCCTGCACTGCCTCCCAAGTACTGGGGTTTTGCTTGTCTGTAGATGATCATTTTTCTGCAGGGCAAACAGCAAATGATGCTGAACCTAACATGGAAACAGTCCACCGTCGAGCAAGGAACCCTGGCAGCAGCCCCTGTATTTCCTGCTGAAGCCCATCAGTTCCAGCAGCTGGGCAGGAGCCTGCCGGCAGCCTGTCTCCTTGCAGTCTCCACAACACCCGCTCTTCTTTGTTCCTTCTCCTCTTTCATTTCTGGCTGTGGTCTGTCAGACTCTGCTTCTTTCATCTTCCAGAGCCATGTTCAGCCCTTTGATGCGTGCTTTCATTCTGGTGTTTTGACTTTGATTCGAGCCCCTGACTTTCCTCCCTCTGTAATCCGCAGCTTCCCACAAGAAGCACGACAAGTAATTGCTGCCGGGCAGCGACATGAAAGGGCAGGAGACTTTCTCATCATGACGAAACGAGAATAAAAATTAAAAGCTTGTTTTTCTCCATTCCGACATCTTGCTCTTCTGAAGACATAGGGACATCAATGCTGTGTCACACAGCTGGGAAAGGTAACTAGGTATCTAGGAGAAACAAGACAACTTCATTGTGCAAAGGTAACTAGGCCCTAAGCAGAGAGAACTGACAAGAACACACCCATCTCATTGCTATTGAGGAAGGGGAGTTAGTTGGAGGCAGCTTGACTGTCTAGCTCGCTATCACGCTTTTACTGATCCCCGTTTCCCTACCCACACTAAGAGTGACCACTATGAGTCAGCATGAGTACTGCTGCCCCTGCCTCCATTAATGGACGTCTCAGTGTTTATCCCCTCGGTACCTCTGGGTGTGCCTCTTCTCTTCCCTCCCGACCTAACAGTCAACAGCAGCTGGACAGCTGGAAAACCACTTCCACATTTGAAATGTTTTTGAGACAGTAAAGCCAGTTCTGAAGAGGTATGCCAGAGGAGACAGCTCTGACGATGTACACGTGTGTGCATTTATGTTTTCTAGAGCTCAGCTCAGACGCGTGTGCATGTGTGTGTGTATGTGTATAACGTGACTTTTCTTCTTCCCATGACCTCTTAAACAGTGCCGTCTTATAACTACCTAACATTTATATTGCTTCAGATATTATAGGCAATCCTAGAAGTTATTTGAAGTCTATAGGAAAAGATTACATGCAAATACCTCATTATTCTATTTCCTTTTTCTATGACACATGGTCTCACGTAGCCCTGGCTGGTCTCCAACTTGATGTGTAGCTGAGGCTGACCTTGAACTCCTGGTCCTTCTGCCTTATTGCTATCATGCCTGGCATCTGCTACCATATCTGCCATCTCACCATTTTCCATAAGTGACTGGAGCCTGATTGGTTCTGGGAACCATGGGAATTCTGTAATAGATCCCTCATCGACACTGAGGGGCAACTTTATTATATATGTAGACAAGATTCTGTGTGTTCTATTAGTCAAAATATAAGGAGAAACAGGACAGCTTCATTGTGAAATATAACTTTACGCACATGGAGATTAGATTTTCTCTTTGATCTGGCTGAGTACCTGACACAATATAATGCAGCAACTGGGCTCTTGCTTCTACCTGGAGACAGTACTTGAGGCCTTTGTCCTCTGGGTTACATAAACAGTAAGCAGTTGCTGGGTAAAAGGAGGTTCTCTGATGGAGCTACCTACACCTTATGCAGGGGACTGTATCCAGACAATCGTCAAGGGTTGTCACACGTGCTGGGATGGGACCTGCTGGTGATACAATTGCCTTGATGTCTCAGGCTGCCCGTGCAAACCGCACAAACGGGACTGGATGCATCCACCTAACTGTCTATCCCAGAGAGCATTCAGATTTTGTTACTCCTTCAATTGAAAAGTTTTCATTGGGCTACTCACTGTGCATGGCATGTGTTCCTTAAGACCCTTCCACTCCTGGGTATAGTATACGCTTGGCACATTCACTGTGTGTGGCATGTGTTCCATGAGACCCTTCCACTCCTGGGTATAATATACACTTGGCACATTCCCATTCCTGCATTCTTTGATTTATCCTTTTATGTACTGAGAAGACTAAAGTCTTTCTATTATTTTTCCAAATTTTAAGGACAAGATTCCAATGGATGAAAACATGGCCATGAATCCTCATCCATCCATCAGCTATTGGCTTAATGAAACTGAGAGCCCTCCACACAAAATCAGTCTCTGTCACCAGATTGCCATGAGACACCAAGAAGAACCCGAGAGCTCACCCTTGGACACATCCCATTTTCAGTTTCCCCTGTGTAGGAACTCAGGTTTTAGCCAGCCTTAAGATATACAGTCTGGGAACAAAGAAGGGGTGTGGTGGGGGGCTGGAGGAGTGGAGGGAAGGGAAACTGTGGACTTGATATAAAATAAACAAACAAATAAATAAATTTATTTTTTTTTTTAAATACACACACTCTGTCAATGTCCCCTTTTATACATGATGAAAAAAAAGTGCTGAAGGTCTATGTTCTTACAGCCAGGAAGTGAAGAAAGAAGATAGGTCTCCAGCCCTGGCTGGAACTTGGCTTTTATGGATGTGGACTGAAGCTTTCTGAAGATAGCTATGGAATGTGTGCTACAAGGGACAAAGTCATGAAGAAAACACAGCTCAGGGCAGGAGCATATTTGCTGCAATGTGAAACAGCAGGACACAGCATTGCTGTTTTAAGAAACACTCTTGTCATCTTAGCACTGGGAGGCAGAGGCAGGTGCTTCCCTAGGGTTTGCTAGCCAGCCTGCCCACCTAATGAATGAGCCCCAGATTCCCATGAAAGACCATCTCCAGAACCAAAATAAAACAAAAAACCCCAACATCTCCCAAATCAAAACAAGGTAGATAACTCTTAGGGAATGGTATCTGAGCTTATCCTTTGGTCTCCACATGCATAGGGACCACCTACACACACATGTACATGCATCCCATGTGGGCTATAGGGGACACAAGTTAAAAATATGAGGGGCAGGAGTGGAATTGAGGGGAAGACAGCCAAGGTATCTAGATTGGACCCAGCAGCTGAGGGGACTTCTGGGTCACCTGCGAGGCTCAGGCAGGCTCAAGGACACACAGCTTTTCCAGGAAGCCCTGTTGTGGGATCAAAGAGCAACAAGAAATCAGAGCCAAGAACAAAAGGAACAGTGAGCCCTGAGCCAGAGAAAGATGGGGAGAGAATAAAAAAATCCCTGAAGACATCAAAACCAATTTTCCAAGGTCTGATGAGACATGACATTGGAATATAAATTTGATTGAATTATTTATTAAACATAAATGGACTTTCATCCGTGGCATAGCTGAGTTTGTGAACCGAAATGGACATTCACCTCCAAGGCAAATTGCTTCTTCTTTCTGTGGAGATAATTGTTTGGAAGAAAGCAGAGGTCGGAATGGAAAAAGAAAGGCTGAGTGCGTGGCCTGTCTTCCCCAGTGCTCTGAAAAGTGTGGTCTTGGCTGACAAGAAATTCGATGTGAGAAAATGCATACACGGGTTACAGATTCTTGCTGCAGCCTGGGAGAAAATGCCATGGTCTTTCCAAGATGCAGGTGCCAGCGTGGTAGAAGACACTAAGTCTTTATTATTCTATTTTATCAATGAAGATTCAGGAGCCAGATGCTGGAGTGAAAGCCTGTCAGCTCAGAGAGGCAGAGAAGGCACCCAGCTAACCTTCCTCCTCCACTGTCATCCTAGAAAGAGAGCTTTTCCCCATGCCACCTCAAACAAAACTCCTCAAACGGGATGTTCCTCCTTTCTACTTCCTGTGTGTGTGTCTCTCTATCCACCCTCCTGACTCCCTCTTACTCTCTGTGGTTTTTTCTTAATAATCCTCTGTTCATGTCCTGTCGAGTGGTTGCTTGTTCTGCCTCTTGACCTATGGTTGACTTTATTTAATCCTGTTTACAGTATCCAAGCAGAAAGCTCTTGGATTAAAGGTGTGTGCTAGGACTCATCCACACCACAACTATAAACAGGTTTTCCCAGTAAATAATGCAATTTTGAGGCTCACAATGTGATCAAATTCTGCAACAGCTCAGCAAGTAATCACTACCAAACCTAGTGATCCAAGTTTAAACCATGGATCTACATAAAGGTGGAAGGAGAGAACTGATTCCTGTAAGTTATCTGACTTTCACATGTTCTGACCCCCCCCTTCAAATAAATAGATGTCATAGAAATGTGATTAGATTATAAGGTCTCCAATAGGTGTGCACATGCATGTGTGAATATCTGAAGGAGAACATGGAGTTTCTAAAAAATAAAAGTTTTCCATCTTTTTTTAGGATATTGTCTTCATTGTGTTAAAATAAATCCAGTCTTTTCCCACATCCAATCAGGAACAAAAAAACCTACGTGCCTTCAAAAAAATCAAAATTCTTTCTATGATTGCCCTCATGTCACTTTGGACCAACTTACTTGGGGAGTTTTGTTTGTTTAAAAATTTATCTTATTCATGTGTCTATGTGCATATCTGTGTGTGAGTTTGCACAAGTGAGTGCAGGTGCCTATGGAGGCCAGAAGAGGGAGCCAGATCCCCTGGATCTGGAATTATAGGGCATAATGAGCAGCTCACTATGGATGCTGGGAATGGAATTCAGATCCTCTACAAGAGCAGCCTGTGCTCTTAACTATTGAGCCTTCTCTCCAGCTGCTACTTGAAAGTTTGAATTGGCTCACCCCAATTGAGAACGCACTAACAATAGGTGTGTTTGCTGAGTGTTTCTTTGTTCTGTGCAACAGAAGGAGCCAAAGCCTTTCAGCACTGATTCCCCAGTGACGTCACACACAACACTGAGTGCCGGTGTGATGGCTCACAGAGGAACAGGGCCTCCTGTCAAACCGGTCAACCCGAGTTTGACCCCAGGGGAGAGAACCAACTTAGAGAACCAGCTTCCTTCTGAGGCTGTACTCATTCCTTGGGAACCCCCCCCCCACACACTCACACAAAATAAATACAACATCCAAGATGAAGTACGAACTTGGCCATCGCTGCCACAGATGCCTGGAGGAAGATGGCATGCGTGTAGGTTTCCTGCTATTTTAGGATTTCTCTGGGGGTGGAGTTCTGTGATGGGAAGTGGAAGAGTCGTTTCTGCTGAGGGTTGGCGGGATGGTGGAGGCTCAGTGCGACTTCTTGCACAACTCAGAGATTGTTATGAACAAAGAAGAGAGGCGGGGATGGCGTGGGGGAAGCCAGAAGCTCTGCACTGGGGAAGAGTTGAGTTGGCACATGGTGATGAGCTCAGGCAAGAACAACCCTATTAACATCAACTTACGTGATCTGTGGAATTTATCAGCTTCTGCCTTTGTGCTACGCACAGTTCTCAGTGGCATATTGCATGAGATTGTGTGCACCAGGTACACGAAGGAGCCCCTGGAGACCAGAAGAGGGCATTAGATCCTCCTAGAACTTCAGTCAGAGGCATTTGTGAGCCACCACGTGAGTGTGGGAACTGAACCTGGGTCCTCTGCAACTAACTCCTGGCTACCTGTCTAACCCTGTGCTGCTTTTTGAGATAGGATCTCTCATTGGGACCTGAGGCTCACCGATTAAGCTAGGTTAAGTGATCAGTACATCCCAGCATCTGCCAGTCTCCACCTCCCCGGTGCTGGGATTTCAAGCTTGCAATATTGCACCTGACTTTTATGTGGGTGTGGGGATTGAACTCAGGTTCTCATGCTTGCATGGCAGGCACTTTCCCTACTTGAGCTACTGTCCCAGTGCAGTGTTCCAGGAAGCTGATGTAAGTGGGCAGCCACTGGCTTTGCAGAACACAAGGGAACTGGACCTTGCCTGCTCTGGCGTCTGCGTCTCCCCGTCTCTATCTCTGTTAATTGTTCCAAGTCTGTGGGGAGACAGGCCCGGAGCAGACTGTGTGAGCAACTGGCCTGGAAAGAGCTGCAGAGGCGACGGTATACCCTTCAGTTGTAACTTCCAGCATGTTCCTAGAGATTCTGGGAGCTGCTGCCAATGAGACAACAAACACAGATCCCCAACACTTGGAGCTTGTCAGTAGAGCAGGGAAATGTGAGAGAAGCCAGCCCATAAGCCCACAGATGGAAAAAGCAAGCGCTGAGAGCAGGTGCGGTGTGGGGTGTGGGGCAGGTCCTGACACGGCAGCAGGCCAGGGGCAGCTGTTTCCAGGGTGGCTTCTTTTGGTCTCACCTCTTTTTGTATCTTTGGAACTCTGCCCTGAGATGGGCCTGATTTGATTTCCTCTGGTGTGACTGTCACATCCCTGATCTCTCCAGTCTAAAAGACCAGGTTTTGTATCCAGCTCGTGGTCACACACTGACCTCAGACAAAAGGTGATTTTTGTGTGAATATGTGTTATTCCCACCCATGGGTGAAGTTCCCTGTGATGGGAGACAGCCTTCCAACCACTGATCTTTCCAGTTCTTACAGGTAGGGACACACTCAGACAAGTTTTCTGATTAAGTAGGCTGAGTTGTGTGATCAGTCCACTTAATGACAGGGTGCTAAGGAAATGTCTGTACACAGGACCTGACTTGGGCCACCTCTCCATCTTCGATCAACACAGAGCTCAGAGTGGGTTCAGGAAGTCTACTTTCTGGCTTCTATGTCTTCTTATGATCAGCATCTGGGCAGAGGGGTCCAGGAATCCTTTCATTGTAGAGAGAAAAACTGGTTTTCCAAGTCCCTAGTCTGCACTGAAGGCCTCTCTGCTGGACTCAGTGTGGGTCCAGAGACAACCAGGGACACCAGGCTGGGTTGCCTCTGCTGTCCAGGGTCTCACTTTTCACTCTGCTGGTGACATGAGCCTGCCTCTCCTCTGTACTTGTTCCCAATGACAATAAGCAATGTGGCTATTTCAAGGTTCTTGTGTTGAGGGTGGGAGTAGACCCTTACAGCTGTTGACAGACATGCCCCCTGCCCCTGACAGTTTCTGACACGTACCCCCAGCTACTGACATCCCCCCAACTACTGCCATTCCCTCCTCGCAGCTGTGGACATGACCCCCAACCCCTGCAGCCCGCTCCTCCTGCTGACCACACTCCTTCAGAGAGCCATCCTTCCCTGCTGATGGCCTCAGCCCATTCTGCAACCTCTGATTTCCTCTGAGCAATGTTTCTACGTTTATGTTCAGCTGGACATGGTGAAACATGTCTGTAAATCCCAGTATTCCAAAGGCCAAGGCAGGAGAATAACTGTTTTATGTCAGGCTAGGCTGTACATGAGTTCAAGGGTAGGTTGTGAAACCCTGTCTCAAAAATCAAGCAAGCAAGCAATCAAACAAACAAACATAAAAAACAGAAATCAATCAAATCTGGAAACAACAGCACACTGGCACATTCATTGTGAGAGGCTTCCTGAAGGAGCTCAGGCTGGTTCGGAAGGAGCAAATTCTCACACTGTCTAAATTAGGTTTGAAAAATTCTGTGTATCACAGGAAAAATCTGAGGTTGACTGTGACAAGCAGATATGCTAACAAGTTGCATGCTCATTATCAATTTGAAACTATCTGGCATTATCAAGAGAGAACTGTTTTATCAGGTTGCAGAGCTGACAAAACCCCATCTCCATGTAGTTAGTGGTTTTTTTTTTTGCAAATTATTTAAATAATAGTTTCTATTTGGGGCTGGAGAGATGGCTTAGTAGTTAAGGGCATGTATTGCAGAGGACCCATTTTGAACGGCTCACACTCCCTCCTACCTCCAGGGGATCCGGTGTTCTCTCTGGAGACACCTACACTCATATTGCATCCCCACATACACATATAATTGAAAATAAAGCAAATCTTTTTTTAAAAGTTTTTATTTCATGAGCTTCCTAGGAAAGTCTCAAGATCGGTCTCATTAAAATGTTCTTGGTGCCTTCAAAACCCGACAAGTTAAACACTTTGACTGCTCTATGCTGTCATGAAAATCCACTCCTCAAAAATAACACAAAACCCCCTCATTGCTGTCACCTAGTCACTCAGCAACCTCAAGGTCAGCATGGTGCTACTGGGAACGTACTGCCCTCAAATCTTACTCTCTTTCTAGTACCTTTACTCTAGCCATCTTCAAAACTACTTAGGTTTCTAACTTGTTGACCCTTTCTTTCTATCCAGGGCATCACTTCTATATCCTGCCTCAACTTCTTCAACCATGGAAGATTTGTTTGTCTACATTGTAATCACTTCCTTTTGGTACACACTCACATCCTATGATTCTTTAGCATAACTTCAGGCCCGTTTCCTCTCAGTTCTAATAGTACAAGGGAACCCGGAAACTGCACCAACAGGTTCACAGCCTGCTGGGGGTATTCCTTAAAGCTTTGTGGTCCATCACTTGACAACTTCCATCGGCATCACGTGGTCCATACTGCTTCCTCCCTGTGGCTTAGATTCCAAGCATCTCCATTGTCTACTTGTCTTTGCTTTCTGCTTCCCTGAAAAATTAGGAGCAATATGAGGGGATGGGCAATCTTCATATCTACTAACCTTGCCAGTTCCTTTCCACCTGCAGGCCTGTGAGGCCACCTCCTATAGTGAAGAACTGGCCAGCCCCCTCCCCAGGTCAGTTTGGCACCACTCCATCATGATTTGCTTGCTGACCTCAGACCTCATTCTTGCCTCATCCCCTTGTCCTCTTGATTTAGAAAATTTCTTCCTCCACTGAAAATTTCAACATAGGAGTTAAGTAATTCTTCCATTAAAAACAATCCCCCCCCCTGCAAAAAAAATGTTGCCTTGACTTCATTCTCCTTCCAGACACTGTCCTGAGCCTTGGTGCTGTTAGTGCAGAAAGCAGTTCTTACCACAAAGGAAGTAGGAGAGTTTACTGTGGAGTCAAATCTGAGGAATGCAGTTCAGGTTTCCCCAAACACCACATTCGACTGTGGGGTGGGGGGCTACTCTGAGACTCTTTTGTCAGTTACAAAACCAAGAGAGCCATTAATCAAAGTTAACACATTGGAGAGCGGGGTCATAGGGACAGCAGGTGCAGGAGGGCACTCTGTGACATTCTTAGCTTTTGTACTAGTGAGAGCCAGTGTGCTAAGGATACATTGTAAGGCTTGGATAGTAAGGAGAACCATTATGTCAGACACAGGTCGGTGATGGATGGCTTTCAAGAGTTCCCTTCTTGTACATGATGGTACACCAGGCCACATTGTAAATCTGTGACTTGCACTCAATCTTGGACTCCAAAGACATAAACTCTGCCCCTGCCCTGATGATCTTTCTGTGGGAGACCCTGGAAGTCATTCAGCGGCTGGAGATGGCCACTCAGACGCAGCTCCAAGAAGATCTTCCTCAGGAGGGTGCTCAGGTGGGTTTGTGGACCAGGACCCTGTCTGCAGCACCCGCTGGGAAAACAGACCCATGGCTGCCCTTCAGGAAGGATCATCCCTCTGTGAAGTTTGAGCTCTAGCCTCAGCATCTTTCATGCCACACTGCATCCAAAGTTAGGAGACAGAGAGGGATGAAAACTGCTCTTTACTTACATGATGTTTAATTTTAATTGTTGACTTGACACAATGTAACCTGGATGGATTACACTGTGCCTCAATAAGGGATTGTCTTGATTAGGTGGGCCTCTGGGCACCTCTGTGGCGAACTGTCTTCACTGTGTCAATTGAAGCTGAGGACCCACCCACAATGGGCGGCGCCATCCCCTGAACTCTGGCTGGAGTTTGTAAGAGTGAGGAAATGAGTGAGCAGTAAGCGCTGGTGCCTTTGTTCCCTCTTCCCTTGTCTGCAGATGTGATGTAACTCAAGCCCCTGTTGCTCTGCTTTCCCTGCAGTGATGGACTGTGACCTGCTGTCCCTGCAGTGATGGACTGTGACCTGGAACTGGGAGCTAAAACAACCTCTTTCTCCCTTAAGTTGCCTTCTACCAGGATATTTTATCACAGCAACAGAAATGAAACCAGCGCAGAATCACTTTCTCCTTTGCCTATAGTCCACACGGAATGATGCTGCCCACAGGTGGGATGGGTCTTCTCACCTCAGTTAAGCCGGTGGAGATAATCCCTCACAGACATATACAGAGGGTTTAGTCAAGCTGATGGTCAAGATAAGCCATTACAGATATGGTTACAGAAAGGAATGCAAAGAAATGAGGGAACCCCAAAAGTAAGTACCTCCTGCAAACTGATTACAAATTTCTCCCCACAGAGCTTGTCTGCCTGTCCCCAAGGTGATTGTAGGGTAATTGTACCATTGCTAGGAAGAAACCATCGGAGCCCACATGCTGCTCCCTCTGGCTCTCTTCTGCTTGTAGTTCCATGTAGCACTTGTGGATGAGGGTTAGGTCTATGGACAATTGTTGGCCCTTGTTGGAGGGGAGGGAAAGCTTTCTTTCTTTGAAGCCAGACCGTATCTTAAAAAACAAGTGGTGGTACCTAACATTTGAGGCTATTCTCTGGCTTCTGCTCACATTTATACAAAGACACAAATATGTGATGTGGGATTCCCCTTTGTATGCTACTAATATGTTTTTTTTCCATTGGTTCATAAAGAAGCTGCTTTGGCCTATGGCAGGGCAAAATAGAGTTAGGCAGGGAAACCTAAATTGAGTGCTGGGAGAAAGAAGACACAGTCAGAGAGATGCCATGTAGCTGCCAAAGAAGAAAGATGCCAGAACCTACTGGTAAGCTGGTGTGGGAGAATGGTCTGTATCCTGTCAATTATATTTTAAATAAACGCTGATTGGCCAGTAGCCAGGCAGGAAGTATGGGGGGGGTGGACAACCAGACAGGAAGTAGAGGCGGGTCAATGAGAACAGGAGAATTCTGGGAAGGAAGAAGCCAGCTCCTCCACAGTCCTTCCCCAGCCACAGAAGAAGCAAGATGTGACTGCCTTGCTGAAAAAGGTACTGAGCCATGTGGCTAACATAGACAAGAATAATGGGCTAATATACGTTATAAGAGTTAATAAGAAGCCTGAGCTAATGGGCCAATCAGTTTATAGTTAATATAGATCTCTGTGTGATTTCTTTGGAACTTAATGACTGCAGGAACTGGGCAGGACAGAAACCTCAGACAACAGTAAGCCTTGTGGTGATACACAGATGAATGGAAATGGGTTAATTTAAGATTTAAGAGCTAGTTAGGAATATGCCTAAGCTATTGGCCAAACAGTGTTGCAATTAATATAGTTTCTGTGTGATTATTTGGGTCTGAGAGGCCAGGAAACCAAGGCACAGTCTCTGTTTGCAGATATGCAGACACATATAGACAGGCAGACAGGCTGGTAGGCACACAGACAGACATATACATACATACACAGTCACTTTTAAAAAACCCAAGAAAAATATATATTAGAAATTCATGTAAGCCTTATCTTGCAAAGTATTAGCTTAGCAGTTATCAGCAGATTGAAATCTTAAATGCCAGCCCTGGAGTTTGGTTTAGAAACCATCAAATCCACCTCCTTAATGTCATAGTGGGAAGACTGTTACACAGACAAGTGAGAGCGAGAAGGAGGGAGAAGGAGAGGAGAGAAGGAGGCAGTGCGACAGAGAAGGCACACATTACAGCTTTTTTTTAACCTTCTAGAGCTCACTGTGCAATGCAGAACCCTGCACACAGCACACTGTGGTCTGTCTGCAAGCACACATGTATACATGCATGCTTGCAACCATTCACTCTGGCCCAGGCTGTGCTGCACAGCAGCCCCTTCAATCCTCCCTCCCCAGGGTAATTTCTATCTCTCGTATACTATTAATGCACACACTTAAAATCTCAGCAGTCTCTGCAGCATCCCTCAGAACTACTCTGGAGGTTGGCCTTCTGTGCTCTGCAGATTTTTAGCTCTCAGGGATTTTGGAGTCTGTCTTCCCAGGCAGGTTGGTTATTTGTCTACATTTGGGTGGTAACTGAGTCTCTGCTTCTGCAGCTGCTACAAACTGAGCTGTATTTAAACCATTCCTTTTTAATTAATTAATTGTTTTTTAAAGAAAGGCCCACTGGTTATGCTTGCAGGCAGCAGAGAGAAACCATTTTGGATCTCCTGGCAGCAATAGAGGTACGCTGTGAGAGTACTCTGCCATCCATGAATCCATTCAAGTCCATTGTGTTCCTGGCTGGAGGCCCACTAGGAGAGCAGGCACAGGGGTGATGGAGGACTATGCTGGGCCTCCAGGCTGTGTGCAAGCCAGGCAGCCAGGACAGCCAGTGTGATCTGTAACAGAGCAATGTAGGAGACTAGTCAGGCTGACGCTGGAGTGAGAGTCAAGGCGTTTAAGACTAAATGGAGCCACACACATTTTATTCTGGTTTTTCTTTTCCCTTTGGTCAAATCACCAAAATTGCTGACACTTTGCCCTCGATTTATAAGCATCACCCACCTTACCATTACAGACTTAAGTCCTGAAATCACTCTTATCGTGGGTATGGGTCCCGTGCCACCCCCACCCCATCACTTCAGCAAGCACAGAATTAAGTCTTTGACGATGTTCCACAGATTCCTTCATAACTTCGGGATGCAAGGAGAACGCAACTGCTAAAACTTCTCGCTTAGCTGGAGAGATGGCCTGAGTTTGCCTCCCAGCACCTGCGTCCAGAGGAGGCTCGGAGGCTCACAACCTCTTGTAACTCCAGCTCCAGGGGTCTGATGCCACCTCGTCGTCTTCATGGGTATCTACACACATGTGACATTCTCTCTCTCTCTCTCTCTCTCTCTCTCTCTCTTTCACACATACACACACATAAAAAAATACAAAATGAATTTAAAATAATTATCTTTATAGAAACTTGCCAGCAGCCACCTCTCATTGTGAATCCGTGTGTGTGTGTGTGTGTGTGTGTGTGTGCGTGCGTGCATGTGTGTACTGTCTGCAGGTCTCTCTTCTGAAAGTCCCCATGCTTCCTTGGGCTTGCACATTTACACATTCAACCAACCATGAGTCAAAAATCTTTCTCTAAGGGGACTGACTGCACCTGTGTGAAACACACTCAGCTCTTTCGCTAAGGGGCCTGCACCTGTGTGAAACACACTCAGGTCTTTCTCCAAGGAGCCTTCACCTGTGTGAAACACATTCAGCTCTTTCTCTAAGGGGATTGCACTTGTGTGAAACACACTTAGATCTTTCTTGTCATTATTTCCTAAACAACTGAACACAAACATGATTTACACAGCATTTTCTCCATATTGGCTATTATAAATAATCTAGAGATTGTTTGGGTCCGTGGGAGGCCACGTGGAGTCTCTCTGCAAATGCTGCAACATTTGATGGACATGTCTGGAGCAGCTTATACTTTCAGCATTTGGCTGGGGTCCTAGAGCCAACCCCAGGAATACCATGAAAGGCTGCACTCTGGGGCTGCCTTATCTGCTGTCTTCTCACACTGCAAGGATCCGGATGTCACTACTAGAATCTGAGGAAGAGCTCCTTAAAGAGATAGACATGTTTGGAATCAGCCTGGGATAAATCTGGTCCCCAAATAACTTGAGGGCGAAGCCTTCCACGTGAGGAAAACCGCCTTGCAAGGCCTTTGAAATTACTTCAAATGTTCAAGGCAACATGAGAACATGCTCACAAGCCACAAGCCTCAGGGGATCGTGACTATGACCAGAAGTCCTAGAATCATTTTCTCACAACTCACTGACACACCAGGTGTGTATTGATACACAGCTGCATGAGGCTGGCACTAACAAATAAACACAATCGTAACAGTTATTCGAAAGGCAAAATATCGGGGCTTCTTTATTTGGGTTTGTATGTTCATGCATGTGGGTACACATGAATGTAGGTGCATGGAAAGTCCAGAGCCAGAGGACAGCCCCAGGGGTTGTTCCTCAGGCTCCGTCCACCTCGTTTTATTTGACTGTGTCTTTCGCTGGCCTGAGGCTTGAGCATTAGGCTCTTTGGCCAGCAAGCCCTATCGATCCACTGGTCTCCTCCTCTCCGGGCTTGCGATTGTAAACCATCTGACTCTTTTGACCTTTCCTTTTGTTAAAACACAGGTTCTAGGGATCAACCTCAAGCCCTTTACCAGTGGAGCCATCTTCCCAGTCCCGCCCCCACTTTATATTAATTCTACTAGAAATACCCCTATTCCTCATATCCAGATGAGGTGAACATCACAGACAGCCCTCAGATTACTGATGTGCAGGCTGGCAGGAAAGGCAGTGAGAACCATGCTTCTTTTCCATGTGGGTCCAAGCTCACCCTCCAGAAAGAACACACTTGGTTTCTGTAGGATCCCCTGAAGGACCTTGGTCATCTGGTAAATTTGAATGAGAATTCCTCTGTTCTGCATTCCTTCTACCCCACATTTTATTTTGCAGAATTAAAAAAAAAGCAGCAGTAGAACATAATTTGTTCATTGCCACAAGATCCTTCTTCAAATATTGTTTCTGAAAGAGCAATTAAAAGTGAATTAAAAATGAATTGTGGGCAGTTTTTGAAATGAGTGCTTCATTTCTAAAGCTGTCGAGATAAAGTTCAATTGAGCCTGCAAGAGTTCTCTCCAAAGCAATTTCAGAAAACAAGGCACTGTGCAAACTGTGATCACCAGGGGACTCATATCCACTGCAGAGGTCTGCTGCTCCGGGCCTGCACAAGCACATCCGCAGCTGGTCTTGACGCTCCCACAACAATACAGTTGCTCAGGGCCTGCACATGCACATCCGCAGCTGGTCTTCACGCTCCCACAACAACACAGGAGAACACAAGTTAGGGGGGAGTGCTAATTGGAGCGGGAAGAAATCAGAACCGCAATAAATGTCAGGCTCGCAAGGCAAGTTGGCCACTGTACAGCAAATCTGGGTCAAAGTGCTCCATCTAGCTCTTTGTTTTCTAAAGTCAGACTCTTTATGCTGCTTTCTGTCCCAGGAAGCTGCACTGATTTCCCATGGTTCTTAGTGAAACAATGTGACCTTCATGGGCACATGTGACACACACACGCCAAACAATAAAAAAAATCCTTAAAAATATTTCTTTATAGGAGCTGGCCAGTGGCCACCTCCCCACACAAAGAAAATGATTGGATAAATACAGATGTTAAAAATCTATCTACCTTCCAATGTCTATCATCTTTCTATCTATAGGTCTCTATCATCTATATACCTATCTATCATTTATCTACCAATCACCTGTTATGTATGTATGTATGTATATAAGTATGTATCTATCATCTATCTATCTATCTATCTATCTATCTATCTATCTATCTATCTATCTATCTATCTATCTCTGTCTATCTATCTATCTATCTATCTATCTATCTATCTATCTATCTATCTATCATGTATGTAAGGTCTATCTACCTTCCAATCTTCTATCTATCTATCTGCCTATCTACTTATCCTTTATCCGCCAGTCATCTACCATCAATCTGTCTCTTTACCTATTATCTATTTTTCTGTCATCCACACGACTGCTGTGCTTTCCTCTCTCTACTTATCTACTGTCTGTATATCTATCTGTGCACATGTCTGCTACTTGTTCTTCTTCCCCAGAGAAACCTCACCAGAGCTTCCCTACTCTGTGACAGTTCTGCTGTCTCCACCATGTTAGCAGATTACTTTTTATGAGGAAACCCTTCTAAACTAATTATTTGATGCTCTATTTTCCCTCAAACTTATAAGCAAAGATGGAATGTAAATTTAAGAAATATGGATAAAATGAGCTAGCAAGATGGCTCAGTGGGTAAGGGCAATTGCCACTAACCCAGAAAACCTGAGTTCTGTCCCTAGAACTCGTATAATGGAAAGAAGTGACTGATTTCTGTAAGATGTCCCCTGACCTCCATACATATGTTATGGTGCCTGTGTACCTATACATGTACAGATACAAAGAAATAATTATAAAAAATAAAGGAACAGGCATAAATTACCACTAAAATACAAACGAGTTGTGAGAAATAAAGAGAATGAGAGGGAGGAGGAATAGAATGAGTAGGCGGTAAAGAGAATGAGAAGGAGGAGGAATAGAATGAGTAGGTGGTAAAGAGAATGAGAGGGAGGAGGAATAGAATGAGTAGTGGTAAAGAGAAGTCAAAAGCTCGTCCAGTACTGGGGTCAGGACATCCCTCTTTTCTGAAGATGAACTCAACCTCCTCTCTGCTGTCATGACTGAAGCCCAAGCATCAGCCTGCCAAGGAAGCATTGGCACCACAGCCAGCCTTATCTGCTAACAGGCACAAAAGGAATGGTTGCTCATACAGCTCCTCATCACCATGAACTTAGCGCTTGCTTGCTTCCTTCATTCCTTCTTTCCTTCCTTCCTTTTTCTTTCTTTCTTCCCCCTCCTTCCCTCCCTCCCTTTCTCCTTCCCTCCTTCGTCCCATCCTTTCATTCATATAATGCAGAAATGCATCCTTATTCCAGAATATCAGCAACTTCAGTGTATGTAAACAAACAAACAAACAACAAGTATAGGATCCAGATAGCCTCTAAGATTTTTTCTTCCTCCTCCTTTGCAAAACAGCATGGAAACTGAGTACATTTTTTTTATTATTTTTATTATTCTTCTACAAATAAGGAACTAAATAGATTCTTTAGAAATTGGAGAATATGTATGTTTCTATAAGACCAGTTTTATGCGTGTACCCTGTGTTTTGAAATTGGCTCCTTTTCATTCATTCAGGTGGCAGCACAGATGTCCCTGGGAAGATGGTCACAGTATTGCTCATGGTGTGCTGTTGTGCCAGCTTTTCAGGCTTTTTTCCCCTTCAGTGCTCCTTGAATATTTTTGTCTATGAATTTTATATGATGGGTTTGTCAATAGCACATAATTTGCTTATTTGTTGTGATAACTCAATGGTTTTCATCATACTGCAGGCTAGCAATCATCATATTGATGTCAGAACATTTTTGTCTCCTCAGAGAGCTAGCCCTTAGCCTGAGCAGGGTCACCTCTTGTTGTGGAATATTTGTTTACACCGTGTGAAGATGTGTCACTGTGATTGGTTTAATCAAGTGCTGAGTGGCCAATAGGTAGGCAGGAGAGGATAGGTGGGATTTCCAGAGAGACAGAGGATGCTGGGAAGAAGATAGGTAGAGTTGCCAGCCAGATGTGGAGGATGCAAGATAGGCAGTACAGAGATGAATTAACGCCATGTGGCAAAGTGTAGATAAATGTAAATGGGTTAAGTTATAAGAGTTACTTGAGAAGAAGCCTAAGCCAAGGCTGAATTTTCCTAATTACTAATGAGTCTCTGTGTCATTATTGGGGAGCTGGCAGTACAAAGAAAGACTTCTTACAACCTCTGTCTTCATTAATGTCATGTCCTTATGGATTCGCTGATTTGGGCTTTTCTCATCTCCACAATTGTGCAATGTGCGGCTATTGTTTTTGGTCTGTGTTCTTTCACTGGATGTGCCATTTCAAGATGATGCAACATGCATCAACTCTACTTCTTATCATTAGCTAATGATCAACTGCATTTTAATGTACCATATTTTTCAGTTCATCTATTGATGAACTTTGGATGTGTTATACCATGTGGTTGTTAGTAACAACACTGTCCTCTCTATACTCATGTGCAACGAAGCATGATTCACAACAGTGAAGTTAGAGAATCCCCTAGGAGCCAATAAAGCAAATGTGGCTTATTTGCACAATGGCATTTGCAGCACAATTTAGCTGTAAAGAAGGATGAGATTATGCCATTTGCAAAAAAGGAATAGAACTGGAAATCATCATGTTAGCAAAAATGAGTCCAGCTGAGACAGGCAAAGTGCCATGTGCTCTTTCTCACATGTGGAACCGTGCTGCCGCCAACTTTCAAGCACATATTCTTGTCAGAACATACATCTTCAGACCTCTTGAGTGTAACCCTAAAAGTAGACTTCCTGAGCCATATGGCAGTGTTTAACTTTCTGAGGCAGTGCGTGTTTTTCAACGTTGTTGCAAGGAGACCACTCGTTCTTCCCAGCCACCTGGCTAGCTTAGACCCGAAATAATCACACAGAAACTGTATTAATTAAATCACTGCTTGGTCCATTACCTCTAGCTTCTTATTTGTTAATCTCTTACATATGAATTTAATCCATTTCTAGTAATCTGTATATCACCACAAGGTCATGGCCTACCAGCAAAGTTTTAGCATGTCTATCTCTGGTGGTGGCTCCATGGCATCTCTCTGACTCTGCCTTCTTCCTTCCAACATTCCATTTAGTTTTCCCCCCTGCCTACCTAAGTTCTGCTCTATCAATAGGCCACGGCAGTTTCTTTATTTATTAATGGAAATCACAGCACACAGAGGGGACTCCCACATCACAAAGTAGCTACACCAATTTTTGTTTATGCTACCAAGGTAAAAAAAAATCAATTTCTCCATGAATACTAATGTACACATGTACCTTAAGGTAGGTGTGAAATCTTATAGAATTATGGTATTTATTTGCATTTATCTGATGACTGACAGTTTTGGGCAGGCATTTTTTCCCATGGGATTATTAGGCAACAGTTTATTTTCTTTGGAGAACTATCCATAGAAATGGTTGACTATTTTAATTTGAGCTGCGTGTTTTGGTGCTACTAATTTATAAGAGTTCAATGTATTTTAAAAGCAGTATTTATCCAGTGTTGACCTCATGTCCACCCACAAAACAAATTGTGATTTGTTTAAAAATAAAAATCATATCTCTGCTAACCAGTAAAATGAAATTAGGAGTCAACAGCAAAATGAAGACAGGGAAACATATTAACATCTTAAACAAGCAGCAAGTCAAAAAGGAAACCACGGGGTCAATTGGAAAACACCTCTAAGTAAACGAAAGCACAATATGCCCAAACTGACGGCTGTACTGAAAGTACTGCTTTGATGCTGTGTGTGTGGGTGACCCTTCGCATTAGAAACAGGAAAACATCTCCAACCAACAGGGCCATTTGACATTTGATGGAACTAGAAAACAACCACATTAAGTCCAAAGTTATTTGAATAAAGGACATAAATATTATAACAGAAACAAATAAAATAAGCAGGAGAACAATGAACTAAAATGAGCCTAACAATGAACTAAAATGAGAACTAAAAATCAGGTGTGACAGCTAGGGACTAGTCCATCTACCTGGGGTGGGGATACAGGAGGATCACCTGAGCCCAGGACTTCAAAGCCTGTCTGGGCAACAATGAGGCCCTGACTCAAAATTGAGTGGATGTTGACAACAGAGCTTCAGTTCTGTAAGATCAGCAAGTGTTCTTAACCACTGAGCCATCTCTTTGACGCTGATGAAAAAGTTCTGGATAAAACACTGGTGAACTTTATTTAACACGCTGAAAGGCTCATCCACCATGACAAGTGGGGCTGGGTGCTGAGTCTGGAGAGGGCTTAAGGTCCCATCAAGCCAAGCCATGATGAAAAGGAGCTGAGGCATGCACAAGTGAGCAAGTAGGCAAGCATGCATTCAGTTTCCTCTGCTCTTGACTGTGATGTGATGGGACTAGCGATCTGAAATCTCTGCCTGATTTCCCCACCATGATGGATTGTAACCCGGAACTGTAAATCGACATAAACCCCTTTCCACCATAAGTAGCTTCGTATCGGGGTCTTTTTTCATCATACCAAAACTAGAACAAAGAGTAACTATGTAAGGGTGCAAGAGACACACATTAGAAGATCTTACGCAGCCTTAATCATGAAGGAAATCTTGTCACTCGCTGCATCATGGATGAGTTTTAATGAGTGACCCTATGTGATGCATAGTCACATGAAGATCTAGGAAAATATGTTACAAGTCCATGTGCATGATTGTCTAAGTTAGTCAAACACCTGGGCTAGGAATTAAACAAATGTTAGGAGCTGGCAGAGGGAGAATGGGAAACCATTCTACTGGGACAGTTTTGGTTTTGAAAAAAAAGCCCCCAAACAAACAAACAAAAACAAAATAAAAAAAAACCCAGAAACTAGAAATCTATTGTGCAGTGACATGGGCAGATATAACAAAATAAACAAAAAAAAATCACCAGGTAGAAGTGGTGGTTTATCACATCCTTGATTTTAGAACTCAGGAGGCTGAGGCAAAAGGATAATAACCCAAGCTAGCCTGGGCTACAAAGTCAGACCCTGTCTCAAAAAAAAAAAAAAAAGTCAAAACAAGAAAAAAAAATCACATTTAAACAAGTGTGTATTTTAGCGCTGGGGTTGGTGGTTAGTTGGTAAAGTGCTTGTGTAGAAGCTTGAGGACCAGAGTTCAGATCTCCAGAACCCACATAAAAAGACAATACTGTGGTGTATGCTTGTAATCCCAGCACTGGGAAGGCAGAGGCAGGAGGATCCCTATAGCTTCCTAACCAGCCACTCTAGCTTAACGGGTGAGCACCAGGGTTCCTGAGAGACCTTGTTGCAACAACAACAACAAAAACAAATAAAACAAAAAGCCAATAAAAAATAGTGGAATGAAATAAAGGAAAACAATTGGTGTTGACCTCTGGTCTCTGCATGTATAGTCACACATATGCATGTGCACCTGCACATATAACATATACATACATACAGATGACCCCATAATCTATCTATCTATCTATCTATCTATCTATCTATCTATCTATCTATCTATCTATCTATCTATCTATCTATCTATCCATCCATCCATCCATCCATCCATCCATCCATCCATCCATCCATCCATCTATCTATCTATCTATCTATCTATCTATCTATCTATCTATCTATCTATCTCTATCTACATATATAAATATGTATTAATATATAATGATATATAGGTATATTATATATATTTGCTTCAGTGTGAACTTGAAGTACTAGCCCCACCCTTTTGTTTTTCTTTCCTTTAATATAGGTACACATTCAGAATTGAAACACAAAACACAAGTAAATATCATCCTCAGAATTACATAAATTTTGTTTTCTTACCTTCTACATTAAGAAATGAAAAACATGAGAATATTATCTTCCATAGAACATCATTTGTCTGTTAGAATATTAGATATGAAAGCTTCACTTTGGCAGGGACCTGGGGCCATCTCATTAAACTTCTCTGTCAATCAAGGGATGTTTTTCCATCATTTCGGATAATCACACATCTTCTATCACATGGCTTCACGGGAAACTAATTACTTTTTGGAACTAGTTTAAAAGATTTAATTTCAATATTGATATTCATCATTTGCCTATTTAATGCTAGGCACTCATTCTAATTCTAATTGTGCCTTCGTAATGGCATATAGAAAGTTTAATTCCACTTAGCTGTGACAATATCTCCAGAGTTTGCAGGCTGACTCTGCTCTCTGTCCCCAGCTGCTGCTTTCCTTCTGGGTCTGTGCTCACGCCACCACACCAATTTTTTCTTACTGAATACACTCTCATTATGTAGTATCTGGCTTGGCAATATTGTCCTAACTTTGCTTTCATTTTTAATATACACCAGAAGGGCTTCTGTTTGTCATTTAGTGCCCCCAGCGTACAAGTGGATTAGAACTGAGTGTTGTTATCTTCCAAATATTTGCTTTATTTATTAATTTATTTTGGTTTTTTCAGATAGGGTTTCTCTGTGTCGCCTTGGCTCTCCTGGAACTCATTCTGTATATCAGGATGGCCTCAAACTCTGCCTTCTGAGTTCTGGGAATAAAGGTGGGTACCACCATTGCCCAGCTATTCATTTTATTTATTTATTTATTTATTTATTTATTTATTTATTTATTTATTTATTTATTTATTTAATTATTTTGGTGTGTGTGTGTGCATGTCCCTGGGAGCCAGGTGATGGTATCAGATCGCCTGGAACTAGAGTTACAGGGGATTGTGAGCTGCCCAACATGGTGCCTTGAAAGTGAACTCAGGTCCTCTTGCAAGAGCAGAAAGTGTTCTTGACCACCGAACCACATAGGTTCAGCCACAGAGCTGGAGAGATGATGGCTCAGCTCTCATAGCTATGAAAGACTGAGATCTGGAATTTGGATTCCCAGAACCCAGACAAATCCTGGGTGAATGTAGTACCCTATCTGTAATTCCAGTTCATAGGAGGAGACATGAATTCCCGGATGAGCTGAATTTTAGACTAGTTATATTGACTACCTCCAGGTTCCATTGAGAGGTCATGCCACAACATGTAAGTGAGGAAACTCTTGTTGCCAACCTCAGGCCTCCACAACCACACACATATGCATACACACTCACACACAGTGTGCACACATGAGAACTTGCAAGTGCACATGCATATATACACATCAAGCACACAGACAAGTGAATTTAAAAAAGAAAAAAAAGATAACCAGGAGGTTATTTAGCCCTGGTCCCCTGCTCAGTGATTCAAAGCCTGAGATGCTCAGGGAAGGGCAGGTGTGTGCCAGGCTGACTCCAATTTCTCACCTACCTTTAGGGAAGGTCTGGCCCCAGGCAGGTGTGTGCCAGGCTGGCTGGGCATTGTGGGGCCACTGAAGTCAATGTATCCAGCTTTGCTGTGTTTGAGCCCATACGATGTGAACATATCAAACATCTTTGCTATTACACAATGCCATGTCCCTCTGCTATGTTTTTGACAGTTTACTGGTGTATCAGTCATGACTGAGAAGCTAGATTTATTTGTGAGTTGCATTCATTAGTGATGCTTGGTGGGTTTCTAATACAGCCCTCTGAGGAATCCAACACCCCGCATAATGGCACATGAATCCCCTCAGCACCAAGACAATCAATCACTTTATACCCCAAACCCCATCGTAGACAGAAAATGGGCAACACGTCTCTGGCGTCATTAAGCTAATCTATTAAAAATGTCTATGGACACAAAAACATTTGAAACTTAATGATTGCAATGACATTATTTATTCTTCTTGTTACAGAATTTCCTTAAATCGTTCTGTGCCCTTATATCTGCTGTGTGATCAGATTATGTGCAGACAATATTAAAGCTGCAGCAAGGATGAGACACATTCGCTTTGGGAACTTCGACCCAAAGTTCTTCCTATTGAAGTTGCCTAAGGACTACTTGAATTGCACACACCATAAGCACATCCAGCCGTGTCCTACAGTCTCCTTCCATGCCCCAAATTTCCTGCTTTCTTTCTTCATTTCCCAGGTAACTACTATTCCCAAATACACATTATCATTATGATATTTTTTTAAAAGTTATGTTAATACAAAGGGTTCTATAAGTCCTAAGACATATTTTGTTAGTTGTCCTGTTTAACAGGATAATAATGGTTATATCAACAAGAGGGGTAACTAATATATCTGGTGATGGACACTGGTTGTTTATAATATTTTTAATATGTATAAGATATATTTTAATACATATGTATGTATGTGTTCGTATTGCTGTGCTTTGATACACACCACAATGCTTGCTTGTAAAGACTGGAATTATTCTTAATAGAAAGATGATTGAATTCCCTAGTTACTACAGGATACACAAGCACTGAATTTCTCAGTATGCTGGGTTTAGATTTGATAGGTCCATCTAGCAGCTATACTGGGAGGCAGGGAAACCTTTAGGAGGAGGGGTCTAGAAGAAGGAAGTTAGGTCATTCTAAATGTGCTTTGCATGGGATATTGGGACTGCAACCTCTGTACTTACTGGCCACCCTGAGGTGAGACCCACCGCTCCAGCATGTCATCCCATCGTGACATTCTGTATAACCACAGGGAAAAAACCAATAAGGGCCCTGCAACCAGCAACCAAAATGAACCTTTATTGTAAGTTGATTTCCTTAGGTATTTTGTTACAGTGATGGAAAGCTGACCAACACACAGTATAATTCTAATTTTTCTTCTAAAGTTGATTATACCAAGCTGTTTTTATTTTTTAATTTATTTATTCTCTGTCTTTTACAGCATGTATCTTGCTCCCATTCATTTCCCTGTCCCTTTGCATCCACCCTCCACCCCTGCACTCCCCCCAAATAAAACAAAATTTAAGAGAAAAAAATAAAGTAATTAAAGGAAGAAATTAAAAATCTCATCATGGAAGCTGCAGTGTGACACAGTGCGTCACGTTGTAAACCCCTTTGTCCATATGTCTTTACTTGCAAGTGTTCATTGTGAAGAGTCACTGGTCTGGTTTGAGACCTGGTTTCTGCTATACTATGGATGCTGGGCTCTCACTGGGACTCTTCCTGGATATCTTCTTGCTGCCATGTTCAACCTATATTTCTAATAATCATGTTTAAGGGTTTCTGGATCTCCAAACATCAGTCTTGTAAGATTGGGTGTCCACCCAGAATGGCAGGTACATTGGTAGAGCAAAGAGATCAGCTTACAAACCTTGGTGCATGGCCCTTCCTGCCTTTCCTTGTACTGAGTAAACAGGAGGCTCAATCTGACACTTCATCCCCATCTCCCCTGTCTGCCTGTGGCTTATGCTTGTCTTTTGTCTTAGCAAAAACCTGTGTGGGTTTGTCTCTGTTGCAGCATATTTATTGTAACTCTTCTCAGAAGCACGACCTTGCAGGCAAGCTTGGTTGTGAGCAATTTTCAGCTGTAAAATTCAAGTTTGGGTGGGTGAGTATGCTTAATAGAGTTTGGGTCAAGCTGGGGAACAGCTAAGTCAGAAGGTTTTAGCAGGGGTCCGTGTTCTCTGTTCATTTGTAGTGAGGCTTAAGCTGACTCGAGGCACCTTTGAAAAATGAACCACCTGAGTTTATTTCTCTCGACAGCAATGCCTTCATCACTAGATTAACCTAGTCTTCTTTCTCTATCATTCTTGGTTACCCGGAACCATGCACTTACATTTTATTAGACACTGCGTGGTTTGTATCCTCAGGATTTTGTTTACAGTAATTATATCTTTGTTGCTGAGGGAAGGAGGGGTCTGATGTTCCTGCTCCATCGGGCTTTGTCTCACAATTGCACTACTCTGCTGGAGAAGACAGATGAGTCCTTTGTCTTCATTCTCTGGAGAAGATCAGGTCACCTGTAATGGTCTTGGTGGTCAGGGAGACCTCAGATACAAAACATCATGACTCCGGTGCTCTTCATCAAAGAGTTCTGAATAGCTTTAGGGCTATTTATGAAACGCATTAGCTGTGTTAGACTAAGTAAGATATAGACTGGAATCCCTTTCCCCATTTAATCTAAGGTTTCAAGACCAGCACGGTTACTAGGATCATCGTGTTAGACTATTATTTTTTTCTTTCTTTTCTTTTTGTCGCTACCAAAGCTGAACCTATGACCTCATGCATTTGGGTCAAGCACTCTACCCCTGAGTTCCAGCCCTCAGCACCTGTTAGACTATTATTAAGGAATAATTTTTATGGACTCCCCTCCACCATCGCCCCATTTTCCACACACAATTTGTGTTTTTATCTTCTTAACTTTGTGGAAACTTAGGAAAATTTCTCAGATAACTGTTCCCTCAAAGACTCCATTTTTAGTCTTGCCAGGGAGGCCTGACTCACTTTGGGGCCTTATTCTGTGTCCTGCATCCAGGAAATGCCCACATCCTTCCACACGAGCATCAGTGCCTGTCCCCGGCCCAGGAGTTTCCTATAGAGACAGGAATGAAGTTCATGTGCGATTGCATAAATGAGTCTAGATTTCAAGTTGGGTCTCCAAAGTAGAGTCTTAAAAGGTCTAATGCCAGTCTTGGGAGGAAGCAGAGGAGTCTGGTTTGTGTTATTTTTTTGCCATGCCAGGAGTTTTCTTCCAACTCTGATAGGTCCGAGGCCTGATGACATGCCTGTCCTCTCCGTTCCCATCTCTTTCCTGGACCACACTGTCATGTCCTCCTTTGGAGGATGAGGTTTTGTAACACCACAGTACTTTCTGGATACCTGTTCTGGGTGACACAATAATATTTTCGTACCAAACACATAAAAAAAATACTCTCTACTTTTTGAGAAGGGCTGTTTCAAAACTGCTGTTTGAGTCAGAACTCTCTTACCAACTTATTGAACCCTCTAGCCAGAGAAGTCACTTAGCCAAGAAGCTTGTCCACTTACGTGAGCCAGGGAGACAGTAAAGAGGGATGGTCATTGACACTTTTCATTCTCCACGCGAGCAGGTCATTTGTGTAAATTTTTAGGCACCACAGGCATTTTTCTTCGTACGATCTTCAAGCATAGTCTGAGTGTAAGATAAATAAACGTGAGAAGATGGGAACGTTATTGAATAAAATGAAGTGGAAAGAGATGGTTACCTCTCAGAGTACAGCTGCCTGCAGTGTCTTCCCACCTCCTGCGCTGCCATCCTCCGCCTTGCTTATGATCAACATGATAAGCTTCTATGACATTGCAGTAGTGAGCAGACTTCATGCCTGACTTCCCAGTCCTTCCGTCTTCAGCCTGTGACCCCCTCCACCCATCTTTCTGTATCTTCAGCTCATTATTCTCCCAGTCACTCAGCCACCATTTTGGCCCTGTCCCTTGCCACCTCTCTCCTGGGTCACACTGTCACGTCCTGTATGCAGTCCTCTCTCTTCTCAGTTGACTTTGTCTTCTTGTCTGCCAAAGTCTCACAGCCATAAATATTTCCAGGAGGCATCCATTAACACTAAGCATTGAGGGAAGTTAGATCACACTGTCACATCTGGAGACCGTGTAATGAAGTTAACCTTGAATCACAGGGTGGAGCCAGCGACTAAGCTGACCAGAATTAGCCACAGAGAAGCCGAGACAGAGAAGATGCACAGGGAGGAGTAGGGAGGGACTTGGAGATTTCAGGCTGTCTTTGATCTGGGAAGTGTGGAGAGAAAGAAGGTCAGCTAGTTGCTTCTCTGCCACTTTATTATCTATCAGGTTTTCAGCCCAATATCTGACTCCTGAGTCTTTCTTTGCATTAAAACAGCTTAGATAAACACATCAGCAAAGCCTTTCAATGATCCTGTAGTAACTTTATGCTGAACTCAGGGCAATTTGCCCTTCTTACAGTGGCCTGTGAGTTCCTAAATTTTGTTCTGTGGTGATTTCCTTCACATGGAAACATTCCTCCCAGAAAAGTGTGGTTCATGAGATTCAGGAAGGAAACAAACTTCACCTGCTTACGAAGCTGGGACTTAGAAGACTCACAACAGGCCTCTCAGTGACATAGACACAGTAAAATAACTGCTTGGGAGGAGTCCCCAAGCAGCCAGGATGCCCAGCAGAGGTTCTAGACTGTTGAGCTGCCTGCTAGTTACAGAGTTATCCAGGTTCCGCCTCTCATAGGCTATCACCCATAATAGGGAGGGGTTTTCAGAGATGCAATTGCCTGTGAGTCATCCACGCTCCAATAAGCAACCCCTCGCTCATCCTGTTGTAAGTAATCCCATTAACCCATTATTTCATCAAGCTGGTCTTTTGGCTATGGTTACTTTGTTCTGTCATGAGTTCCCCATCCACAGTGGATAGATTCCTGGTTGCTCTTGCATGCTCAGCCAAGTTAGATAGAAGCCACATACTACAAACAAGGCTTGTCTTGCACAAGGAATTCACACCCATTGCTCTGGGAGGAAGCCTTTTTTTCGGGCTCCTGCTCTAAGGCTGATACCTCCTTGGGAGCCTCAGGTCACCTTCATGTCCTCAGCAGGACCTCCTCTGACCCACCTAAACTGCACCTCTGCTTCTCTGACACTGTCACTTTCCATCCCAGCTACTTTTTTCAGCTGGTAACATTTTTATTCTTTTTACTTACATTTTCCCCTCTGGGACTGGTGAGATGGCTTGGTGGTTAAGAGCACTGGTTGGTCTTCCAGAGGACCTGAGCTCAATTCCCAGCACCCATGTTGTCTTAGTTTGAGTTCTGTTACTGTGAAGAGACTCTGCCATGACCATAGAGGAAAGCATTTAACTGGGGGATTGCTTTCACTTTCAGAGGTTTAGTCCATTGTCGTCATGGCAAGGAGCATGGGAGCATACAGGCAGACATGACGCACGAGAAGTAGCTGAGAGTTCTACATCTGGATCCCCAGGCAATAGAAAGAGAGTATCACTGGCCTGGCTTGAGCTTTTGAGACCCCAAAGCCCACCCCACAGTGACACACTTCCTTCAACAAGGCCACACCTCTTAATCCCTCTCAAGGAGTGCCACTCTCTAATGACTAAGCATTCAAGTATATGGGCATAAGGGGGCCATTCTAATTAAACCATCACACAAATGGTGGCTCACAATTATCTGCAACTCCAGTCCCACAGGATCCGACGTCTTCTTCTGCTATCAGCATGGAAATGGTTCACAGACATACCTGTAAAAAAAATACCCATACACACAAAATAAAAACGAATACATCTTTAAAAGATCCCCGTCCCATCACAAGGTAAAGACAGCGTAGATGCTGCTCATTGCTTGCTCTTAAGATTCTTGGATAAATCTGAATGGTTGTTGGCACACTGCTTTTCATAATAAACAAATGGGCTGGAGGCAGTTCAAGTCAATCCTTGCTTTTAATACCCTGTCTGTCCGTAGTTTCAACTGTAGGTTCCAATGTCACAATCGGCAAAGCCATGGGTCTTCTGAACCGGGGCTGTTTTTTGCTTCCCTAAGTCCTGCCCATGTTTGACCTGCTCACTAAAAATAAGACTAAAGCAAACAAACAAAGCAAAGCAAGGCTTCCTATAGCCCAGACCTTTCATTTCTGATCTCCCTGCCTCCATCTCTTGAGTATTGGGATTGTAAGAACGCACCACTACTCCTATTCTATGTAGTACTGGGGACCGAACCCAGGGCTTCCTATATGCTCTAAGCAAGTACCCGACCAACCGAGTCACATCCCCAGCCCCTGTTCTTTCCATGCAGTAAACTTGCCATCCTATAGCTGCTAGCAGTGAGGTTGCCCAGGCTCTGCTCTATGTTTCAAACTTACGGGAAGATGCCTACTTGGGACCACTTATACAACTGTGCCATCCTAAGGACCCTGGGGGATACGGGGTGCACCATCCAGTGTCTCTCTGTATTTCACAGAACAATTTTGAATTGTGCACAGTAGGGCAGGTGCAGGAGCTATTTGGAGCTCCATGTATCCATGTGTTCCTTGCCAGATGAGGCAGCTCATAGGTCTATGAGGAACAGCTCTGCATCTGGAATTGCTGCTTCACTGGCAACAGAGACAGCTTGAAGGCTGTCTGCCACCAGGGCAGACATCTGGGACACACTGCAAAGCCACTACTGTTGAACAACTTTTCAACCCCAGGCTACATGTAGTGCAGCTGACGAAATCACCAAGCACAAACCTCCGAAGTGCTGGGGTTCTCTTTCTGATGGAGAATGCTATACCCAGAACCCTCATTAAGAAAGTTCAACACCCACTCCCATTTCTACCCTTTAAGCTGTTGCTTCAGACTTTGATCATCTACAGGATTTTGAAAAGCAGACATCACAAATCTTAAAAATTGGGCCTGCTGGGTAAGAAAAAAAATCAAAACATAGCTGTGTTCTGACAAGTACTGGATAGTCTGGCTTATGCGTGGGCTATATGACTCAGAACTTATCAAAAGTTATAGCTCGGGATGAAGTTATTACCACAGAAAGGGATGGAAAATGAAGACTGGGCAGAGAAAGTACCTTGGAATTGAGTGTATAAAGCAAGCTTGCTCAGAAAAGACTCACTACGCCACAGTATTTACTGGAAAAAAAGGCACATCCAGATAAATGAAAACACACACACACACACACACACACACACACACACACACTCTCCTTCCCTCGTTCCCTCCCTCCTCCTCTGAAACAAACAAAATGGCTACCAACTAGTAGAAATGGGCAAAAATCATTTTTCTTTGACCTTGTTACCCTTAGGGTTAGAGAAAAGCAATCTATACTTCCACAAGGGCCGGAGGCTTCCTATACTATGCTTTTGGGAAAAAAAAACACAAAAAACAACCTTCATTTTTCTATACTTGAAGGCTACTGATCTTTTTCTTTTTTCCATGAGTACTGTTTGAAAAATATAGAGCAGGTCGTTACTGTATTCAGGCTCAGGTCCTGACATTGAAGATGGTGATAGCCCATGCAGACAGGGTCTTGAGAAATCAGTCCTTGTCCAGGAGATGGTTCCCAGCTCTCTTCTGCCCTTGGGGTAGTCACTTGTAGTGATTGGAAGTGTAGCCTGGCTGTGTGATCCGTCCAGCTCTTGACTGACTCCTGTATAAAGTGGATTAAAACATAGCTCCTTCTCTGGCCACGTTTGGTCACGCCTGGATTGGTGAGTGTAGGCAAACGCACAGTGAATGCCCCTAACTGGGACTCTTCTTGGGTAGAAAGGCCTGTTTAATGGGGGATTTCAAACAGCCAGCACTATCTCTCAGGGGCAGAGAGAAATGCAACTGCAAACCGGTAGGAAAGCCTCACCAGCTTTTGAGGGGATGCAGTACAACGGGAGGGAACCTGTGAGCTAGAACAGCTGAGGGCAGGTTTGCTGGGTCAGAAGATCCTGGGAGCTATTGTGGGGATCTGATGTGCAATACAGGGAATGCAGGGAGCTGGTGCCCATGGCTGGAGGTTTGTTGTAACCGTTCTTCCCGACAAACAGAAACCCATTCACAAGTTCCTAAGGAATGCTGATTTTAGGGTTTTGCTTTTCTCCCCTATCCATCCGTCTGTTTACCTGCAGCCTGAAGGTAAACTGAGAACAGACAGTCCTTCTGAGAGTTGGGACTCCACTTTAGAACTAATGGTGAGAAGAGAGAATGCTTGCTGGCAAGGCTGATGACTCAAGTTCAATCCCTGCACCCACATGGAGGAGAGAACGCCTGCAAGCTGCCCTCTGTCCGTCACATAGATATCATGGTAGGAGTGAATAAATGAAAGTCAACACCAAACCAAAGGGAAGGAACCACATTCATTCAAAGCTGCTTGTTCTAAGTTAGATAGCTCTTGGTACGCCACCTTGGTGCTGCTGAACGGTAGTCTAGAACTTCCTTCCTCACATGCTTCTCACTAGGATGTGTGTCAAGGACTGCTCCCTGGTGGGAAGCAGAGGAAGATGGAGAGTAGGACCCTGTGTCAACTGTCCACATCTCAGGGGTCACTTCATTAACCATAAACCCCAGTGGTAGTGTGAAGGGACTTTGGAGAGCTTGCTGAGCATTCCTCTGAGGAATGGTGCAAAGTGACATGGCCTTGGGTGGGTCTGACTCAGTCGGTGGAAAGTCTAGGAATTAAAGCGAAGTCTGGATTTCTCTGATTAGACAGTAATGAAGTTCAACGCTGCCCTTTCTTTCTGCATTCTCCCTGCACTTTTGTCTGTGGCCATGTTCAGTTTGTGCCTCTCGGTGATGGCCCTTTCCTGGATTTCATTGCTGCTTAGTTTAGTGGGTGCAGAGATAAAATAATCTGACGCTATTTTTGTTACACAACACACTGCTTTTCATTTTCTCACATGTGTGTCCAGAATATATAAACAGCACCTATTGCTTCTTCCTGTTGAGCAGGCATGCGTGCATTCACTCTTTTTCTTGGTTGTAGATGTCATGTGACCAGCTGCCTAGGCTCCTGTGGCCTTGACTTTCCCACCGTGGTGGAGCAAACCCTTGAACTGTAAATCAGAAGAAAGTATTTTTTCCTTAAGTTCCTCTTGTAAGATTTTTTTTTTTAAATCAGTGTGGTAGTTTGAAAGAAAATGTTCCCCAAAGGGAGTGGCAGTATTAGGAGGTGTGGCCTTGCTGGAGGAAGCATGTCACTGTCGGGGTGGGCTTTGAGGTCTTTTGCTCAAGCTTCTGTCGGTGTGACAGTCAATCAAACTTCCTGTTGTCTACAAGACGTAGCACTCCCAGTTCCAGGACCACATCTGCCTGCACACTGCCTTCGTGATCACAATGGACTGAACCTCTGAAACTGTAAGCAAGCCACCCTCAATTGAATGTTTTCTTTATAAGTGTTGCCATGGTCATGGTGTCTCTTCACAGCAATAAAAGCCCTAACTGAGACATGTAGCTATAGACCTTGCATTATGTGATTAGTGAATTCACAAGTTCCAATGTCCTTTATTTGGAGGAACAGTAATTACTGTCATTTGCAGACTGGAGACTCTTGAAGCCTAGAAACTCAAACAGTTAAAAAACAAAAACAAAAACAAAAAAACCTCCAAGAAGAGCTTGTCTGTAGCCAAAACATCAGACACAGTCCCCTGTGTCTTGGTGATATGAACTAATTTCCCTGAATGGCAGGCTGCCCCTGGAAGAGAGGGCTTGCACTTTTACCATCCCAGATTAAAAAAAAAAAAAAAAAAGGCAGTCATAGATCAATGCACTTGCTGATGCCTACTCCAAGGTATCTGGCCTCCCAGTGGGGAAATTTATAGTTAATTGAGGTGGGAAGACTCGTGCTAATGCGACGTGACTCCATCCCAAGGGCTGGAATCCTGGAACGCATAGTCAAGAGAAAGACAGCTGAGCAACAGTACACCTTGTCCTGTGCCTCCCGGCTACAGATACACTGTGACAAATCACCTTACATTCTGCCAGTACGCCTCCCTCACCTTGATAAACTGTGAAAGGTCTCAGATGTGAAAGGTCTCTAGGAGTTCACTGAAATGGATTGTAGGAGCAGTCGGGCGTTTAGTAAAATTAACACCATGGGCGGGCAGACAGACAGCCTGTCGGACCCAGGGCAGCTCAGTACACCCAGACACCACCCAGGAACAGACCATCCAAAGGAAATTCATAATGTTCCAACTATTGTAGATAGGATTACCTGAGGTCCCTTAGTCCAGAGCACACCCATCCCCTTTTTACCCCTAGACAAATATTTGCCAATCAGGAGTCCTAAACCTTAGACATCCCTCACCCCAACCTCTGCTGTTATAAAAGCCCCACCCCAACTGTGCTCGAGGCTCTCTGATCATGCCAATCCATTGGACACATGGAGAGTCCCAGTTCGAACTTGAACAAGAATAAATGCTCTTTGCTTTTACATACATGACTGGGTCTTCTTGTTGGTTTTTGGGGGACTCCGTGATCTGGGCATAACAAGCCAAAAGCACAGCAGAGGCTCTGAGGAGGGTTAAATCTCAGTGTCAGAGACTGACTGCATGGCTAGAGGCCTGGAGAGAGGAATCAGGGCCTCCATGGCCGGCTTCCTCCTTATCTTAGATACCAAGATAGGATCCGGGGAAGGGAAGCAGGGAAGTCTCTGTAGCCAGAGGACCTTCCAGGATGTAAACTCTCACCGTAGGGTTCCAAGAACTCTGGTTCTTGGAAATGTATTGGCTGGAGATTTATAGGCAGGATCTCAGCAGGGGCCTGGTGACACCTGTGAGAGGGGACGTCCATCGGGTCTGGACTCAAGCATTACAGACTATGTCCTCAGTGCCATTCAAAATGAATCCCACTGAGGCTGCTGTTTTCACATTAATAAGAAAAATAATTGGAATATGCTTCCTAAATATATGAAGGGACCCCTGTTCTGAGAGTTAAAGGCGGTCAGACGCTTAAAAGAAATCCCATGCTAGCTCAGAAATAAGAAATAGGCATTTATTAAAGGGTAAACTCACAAATCAGAATTTTCCGCTTGACCGGTTGAATTATGTGATCCAAAGGAGCAGCTGACCGACACCAAGCAAGGGGAATGAGAGCGAGAGCCAAGAGCGAAGGGTCGCAAGCACGCTAGGCTTCCCTGTAAATAGTAAGAGAGGCCATGCCCTAGTAGGCGGGCTAATACAAGCTGCAATACTTCCTTCAGCAGACCCCCTGTGGGCAGCCACAGCAAAGGTGGTGGAATCTGTGCTATAGGTATCGTAAATACAGTACGCTTAGCTTCAGGCTGGACAGCGGTGGGGGGGAGTGCTATTCTCTGATTAGAGGTACATTCTTGGAGGATTTTTTTTTCTACCAATAGGAGATGTTAGCTCAGACATCAAGGACGAAAGTCAAAGGCTAGTGTCTCAGTCACTGTTCTTTTGCTCCGTAGAGACACCATGACCAAAGCGGCTCATATAAAAGAAAACACAGTTTTAAGAGACTTAGCTCCTTTTTAGCATGGCAACATGCAGGCAGACTCCTAAACAGTAAGTACCTTAGAGAAACATCCTGATCCATCCTGGGCCTGGCATGGGTTTTTGTAACCTCAAAGCCCAACTCTAGTGACACACTGCCTCCAATAGGGCTACACATCCAAAGTCTTCTAATCTTTTCCGATAACACCACTCCCTGTTATTCAAATACATGATCCTATGGGAGCCATTCTGGTGCTAACCACCACAGCTAGGAAAAGGCATAGAGTGACCCAAGAAAGTTTTGGCTCTCACCAGCCACACCTTCTATCTTACCAGTCAGCCAAGAATCAATACTGCAGGACTCCCACTCCAGACTTGGCTTCCTCAGAGGGCTGTCATCAAGACCATCAGGACATTGAGTGAAATTCAGGGAGGGTGGACAGAAGCTGTTTCTGATTCATCCTGCGGGCCTCAGGGCTTTGAGCCATGTTGATGGCTTTTCTTAATGGCCCTGCCACAGCTTGTCCTCTTGCTACCGCCCCCCCCCCCCTTGCTTTCTCCCCTCTGGACCGTTTGTTGTCTTAAGGATTGCTGAAGCAATCTCCATGACTGTGCCTCTTCCTCCAGGGTTTTATTTTGATTAAACAGTCATAATTAAAACTAAATTTGATGAACCGGAGCCACAGCATTTAGTTGGCTTTCCCTCAATTGCTTCGCTTGTTTTAATTTAACAAAAACCAGAGAATGGGAAGAGGATGATTTCCAATTCATTAAAGGAAGCCCGAGAAATAGACTCATTTTCTGGATACAAGAACCACCTGCTTCACTCTTAATATTCTTTGTATGGGCACCTTTGAAATTGTCGCTTGAAAACAACTTCCATGTGTGGAATAGTCAGTTTAGACTGCGAGGGGATGGACTGGGTATTTGAACTCAAGAACTATCTTTCAATATTGCTGTGCCATGTAGTGTAATATTTTATGCAAACATACCAATATTGCTGAAATTACTCACTTGTACACATCTTATTATGTGCATGTGAAACACTGAAAAGCAGAATGCCTTAAATTTATAGATTAAGAGTCCCTTATTTTTAAGGAATGAAGTAAGGTTTAGAATGTTGCCCAAGAACCAAAATTCCATTTATTTTTAATTATTTTTACTTTTAGAAGATTAATTGCTTTGAAAAATCTAATTGTTCTAGCAGAGACAGGGTGAGGGTGGAGGAGAGGAAAGAAACACAGAGTAACAAATTAACAAATAAGAGCTAAAGGAGGAAGTATTTTCAGTCAAGTAACAGTTTCCTTATCAATTGGGCCATGGTTATTGAAAAGGGAACAAAGAAACGGTGTGAATGACTCTACATTCACAAAACCAGTAACTTGAAGAGCTACTTCTAGCAAAAGCAAGTGAATTTTTAAAATGAGAAAAATAATGTGAATTGTCGAGGTTTTTTTTTTTTGTGTGTGTGTTTGTGTATGGTGTAGGTTTTTAGGTATGTCCAAAAAAAGTGCATGTGTGGAGGAGAGAGTCAATCTTGGAGTTGGTCCTACCCTCTGTCTGGTTGGATACAATTCATCTTAGTTGTTCCTGCTGTGTATGCAGGCTAGCAGACTCTGAAACTGGCAGGGGGTCTCGACTTCCTAATTCTATGTGAGGTTGCTGGGAACATAGACCAGTGCTACCATGGATCTGGCTTTATCTGAACTTGGAGTCTCAAGCTTATATGAAAAGTGATTTACCCACTAAGCCAACTCCCCAGCTCCCACCAAGACAATAATTCGTAATACCTAAAAAGGAAAAGGAAAAGTTCAGTTCAGACAGGATCACTGATGAGATCTTCCATATATTTTATAAAGAATTTACATCAATTCTTTATAATCTCTTTTAGAAAACAGAAGCATGTGTACTGCTTGCTAACTCATTCAATTAGTTTAACATTTTTCTGATATCAAAGTTAAATAAATATACAATATGAAAGGAAAACTAATACATGGAATGAACACAGACACAAACATGCTAAGCAAAATATTAGCAAATCAAGTCCAACATATGGGATACTCATCACAGTCCAATAAAGATGGATTTACTGAAGACGAGTGAGTTCCTTTCACCAATATATACTCAGTTCTCTTGGTCTGGAGAGATGACTCAGCAGCAAGGAACATGTGCTGCCTTTTCAGATGACGAGAACGTTTGTCCAGCATCCATTAGATGACTCACAAGTGCCTGAAAGTCTAGCTACAGGGGCTCCGATGCCATTTTCTGGACTCCGTGGGCATGACATGCATGCATGCGTGCGCACACACACACCATATGTATAAATACAAACAACAACAACAGCAACAAAAATGTAATAAAAAACTGGAGAGAAACCCTGTCTCGAAAAAACAAAAAACAACACAAAACAAAAAACTGGGGAGATGGCTCAGAAGCTAAGAGTGTTTGTTGCTTTCGCAGAAGACCTGTATTCAGTCCCAGAGGCCATGCAGTGACTCACAGCCATCTGAAAACACAGTTACAAGACAAGCGGTCTGTGCCCTCTTCTGATCTCAGAGGCTACCAAGCATGGATGTGGTATATACATAATGCAGGCACACACACACACACACACACACACACACACACACACACACACAAAGGCGTGCATGCTTTGAGGAATATAAAAATTGATCTATCCTGTTAACTAGCTTACAGGCTTGCTATCTGACCCCCCCCCCAAAAAAAAACCATAAGCATGCTATTTCATGATATTTTAGAAGAGTTTGGATTAATTCCATTGGCAGAGGAAATCTCAAAACAGCCTAGTATAGACTCTGTTGTGTGGTTATTAGTGGCAACTCTAATGAAGATTTATAATGAAAAAGGAGCAAGAAAATGTCCAATTTGAGGAGAAAAGGAGCACCAGGAAGTGGAAAGGAGTTAAGTCCTGCATTCAAGGAGAGATAAACAGATTAAAAAATGGGATACAGCTTACCTGAGTTAATGGGAGCTCACCAACTCTGGCCTGACAGAAAGAAAACCAGCATAGGACCAAACTAGGTCCTCTGAATGTGGGTGACAGTTGTATGGCTGGGGCAGACTGTGGGGCCACTGACAGTGAGACCAGGATTTATCCCTACTGCCTGAACTGGCTTTTTGGAGCCCATTCTCTTTGGAGGGATACCTTGGTCAGCCTAGATATAGTGGGGAGGACCTTGGTCTTGCCTCAAACCAATGTGCTAGACTTTTTTGACTCCCCATGGGAAGCCTTACCCTCTCTGAGGAGTGAATAGGGGGTGTGGGAGGTAAGGGTGGAGGGAGCAGGAAAAGAACAGGGAGTGGGAACAGGGGTTGATATGTAAAATGAGAAAAGATTTTTTTAAAAAATGCATTAAAAAAAGAAATGGAATAAAGGGAGAGGTGACCTCAGGGCAAGATCCCACCCAACTAATTTTCGACTTGTGAAAGGGAATTAAAGAAAAATTTGGGACTGGGTATGGTGGTGATGCCTTTAATCCCAGCACTGGGACAGTGGAGGCTGGTGGATCTCTTGAGTTCGAGCCTGCTACAGAGCAAGTTCCAGAACAGCCAAGCATGGGTGGTGAAGGAAACCATCAAAAACAGAAAGCTGGAGAAGATATAATTGAACAAGGGGGCAATGTCCTAGCCCCAACAAGCAGCAGAACTTGGCAACTTCAGTCACCTGGTTCTGGCTTTAGAGTCGAGGACCAACTAAGAAAAGTGGCTGAGGCCAGGCATGTGTCAGGGGTGTCCCTGAATGGAAGCCTGGAGAGGCCATTGAGACCTAAAGATGTTGGAGATGCCAGAGCCGTGGGACACCTGTCAAAGAGATCTGCCAACAGGGAAGTGGAACCAGCCCAAGAAAGAGAAGTGTGTTGCAGTCAACAAAGCTTAAAGGGAGTTGGATATCTGAAGAGAGTGTTGACACCAGGCATGGAAATGCAGAGTTTGGAGTTTGCCCAGTTGGTTTTGGTCTTGCTTTGGTCCAGTATTTCCTCACTATGCTCCCTTCCCTACATTTTGGTATGATAATATTTATTCTGTGCCATTATATTTTGGAAGTGTGTGATCTGCCTTTTGATTTTGATTTGGCTATAAGCCAATGGGGCCAGGGAGCAGAATGTGTTGGTTTGAAAGAAAATGGCTCCCATAGGGAGTGGCACTATTAAGAAGTGTGACTTTGTTGGAGGAAGTGTGTCACTGTGGGGGTGGGCTTTGAGATCTCCTATGCTCAAGCTATACCCAGTGAGACAGTCCACTTCTTGTTGCCTGGAGATCAAGATGTAGAACTCTCAGGTCCTTCTTCAGCACCATGCTGCCATGTTCTGCCATGATGAGAATGGACTAAATCTCTGAAACTGCAAGCCATCCCAATTAAAGGTTTTTTCTTTATGAGAGTTGCTGTTGTTGGGTGGTGGTGGTGCACACCTTTAATCCCAGCACTTTGGAGGCAGAGGCAGGTGGATCTCTGTGAGTTTGAGGCCAGCCTGCTCTATAAGAGCTAGTTCCAGGATAAGCTTCAAAGCTACAGAGAAACCTTGCCTCAAAAAGCTGAGAGAGAGAAAGAGAGAGAGAGAGAAAGAGAGAGAGAGAGATGCTGTGGTCATGGTGTCATTTTTACAGCAAAAGAACCTCTAACTAAGGCAATGAGGCTGAATATCAGCTCACCTTTGAGTCCTGCCCAAGGGTAATCATGTGGATTCATTAAACATCAACAATTCTGAGGAGACAGAGAATACTGTCACGCTTGATTGTAGAATATTTCTTTGCACTGTGTGAATATATGTTGCTGTGATTTGTTTAATAAAAAAGCTGACTGTACTATAGCTGAACAGAATAAGATTAGGTAGGAGAGCCAAACTGAGAATGCTGGGAAGGAGAAGGGCAGAGAGAGGAGTCGCCAGCCAGTTGGAGAGGAAGCAAGACATGCCAGAGAGGTAAAGGCCAGGAGCAGCATATAGATGACTAGCAATGGGTTAATTTAAGTTGTATGAGCTAGTTAGTAATAAGCCTGAGGTATCAGCCGAGCATTTATAATTAATATTTAGTCTCCTTGTTGGTTATTTGGGAACTGGTGGGAGGGAAAGAAAAGTCCACCTGCACTTGATGACACATCTAAGGAGACTGGGGTGGGGGCTCAGATTAAAGAGACTGGCTGTACCATCAGGTTCAGTAACACAACGTTTGATATATTGTGGTTGCTGGAGGATACCAACTGCAGTCACATCTCAGGACAACAGAAGGATGCTCAGCTTGCCAAGAACATCAACTTAACCATAGATGTGAATGAAGTTGACTTACAGATCAGTGAAAGAACATGTGATATTATATATTCCATGGACCCTCCCCAGGAAGGGAATAACAAATAGAAAAATGGCAAGGGCATCATCGTTGAGGAGCCACCACCTACATCAAGCAAGGCCTGGCCCCAGGAGGTACCTGGAGCTCCAACAGAGACAGACAAAGAGGCTGGAAGGGGTCAGGAGGCAGGGTTATTCATCTATTTTGCAGTTTATGTTGCTGCCTATTTACCCCCTGCCTCACATCTTCATCCAGGATGTGGGAGTAATTCTGAAGGCCCCTGAAAGGAGTTATTAGCATTACTTTGAGCCTGATCTTGACAGGCAGATGGATGTTAGAGTTCATGTCAAAATACACAAAGAGCAGAGTTCAAAAAGACTGGCAGCAGAGTCATTATGGAGAGGGTGGTACCCATTTCCCCATGTCAGTCAAAGGAACCCATTTAACATGGAAGGAAGGAGCCAAGGTAGCCATGCTGGCCAAAATGGACAGTGTCCGTTCTCGACCTAAAACGCCCACCAGACCCTCAGGTTGGATGGTGGCCTCTACATGGATGGCTCAGGGTTTACAATCACTTAATGCTCTTACAGAAGACCTGGGTTGGGTCCCAGAACCCAAACTCTGACTCCTAACTGTTTATAAATTCAGTTCCAGGGCATTCAGTGCCCTCTTATAATCTCTGTGGGTTCCTGCATGCACTTGGTGCCTGTAAATGTATACACTCAGGCATCCATACATACATAAAACTTGAAATATTAACAAATCTGTTTTTTTTAATACCTTTGCTCGGCAACAAGAACCCAGCTGTGGTAGGACCATGGACCCAGATACAGCCTTTAGCAGCAGCCCGGGTCCAGAGATCACCCGGCCCCAGATGGCCAGCAGGCCACCCCATCATCCTGTTCCTCACTGCCTTGGCTTCTTCAGTTCCACCTCTTTCCACAGCACATGAACCATTCTGCTCTTTCTCTCCCATTTCTCACCATATAGTTGTTCATCATAATGGCACCTACTGGGCCTTTGGATGCCTTCAGATGGCCGGGACTGTGAGGACCCAGGCTGGCACATGGGTGTCTTTCACCTGCCTGAGCTGAATGGACTAGATGATTTCTAAGGTATACCTGGATGGTTCGGTGTGATGATACCGACAGTGGTCCCTCCATCACCACCAGACTTCCCGCAGCACACTCCTTGTGCTCTTTCTTGCAGTGCAGGTACCTGTTTGATCATGGGAAGTCATCAGTGACTGGGTCTGTGTTCAGGGCCTGTGCTGCAGGGGCAAGAAGCTGAGCTCAGAACCTGGACTCCAGGTGGGCAGTCCCAATGCCACCTTCTCTTCTGTGGTTTCTTTACGTTGACTGAGCACCTCCTACTCACAGACATCATGGTGTGTCCAGTGCCAGGTCCCACTGACCTGCCTTGACCTCCGTCACACTGGTCCAGCCACAACAACTCAGCTCCTCAGTACCTGCTGCCAACATCATCTGTTACTCTCATAAAATATAAACTATCATCATCAATACAACCTATAGAAAAAAAGCTTGTTTTTGTTTTCATTTCCAGACGGCTAGAAATCCATGATGGTGGGGAGGCTGCTGTCTCACAGCTTGAACCACAGAGAGTAGAGAGAGCACACTGGTCTGGTATGAGTCTATAAACTATCAGAGCCCGTGTCCAGTCACATATTTCCTCCAACAAGGCCACAACTCCTAATCCTCTCCAAACAGCGTGACTCACTGGGGACTAAGCACTCAAATGCAGAGACTTTGGGGGAACATTCTCGAATTACCCAGGCCTTACCCTGATAGGATTTTAATACACCTAGTTCCCCTGCAATATCAACCCATCCCAATAACCTTATAGAGTGCCACTTTTTCAGCTTTCAGGAATAAGCTCTTATCAGCCTGTGCCGCAGTGATGCTGGACAAGTGGTCTTTTTGTATGTGGCCACCCAGGATACATTCATCTTCCATTCTCAAGACAAAGTAAGAAACCTGCTTGTGAAATGGAATCTTTCAGGGCAAGAAAACAAAACAAAAGAATCCTAGCAACTGCTTTGTGCAATAAAGAGAAATGTAGGGCAGGCCACAGCTTGACTCTGCCAGGATGGAATCATCTCCCGGGCAAAGCAAAGAAGTGCGGGTGCAAGAACGTTAGACTGGGGCCACTTCCTTAGGCCAAGAAGACCCAAGCGGGGAGGGTAGCCAATACAGAATCTCCGGAGACTGTAATTATTCTATTAATACATTAAGAAAATGCCCATGGGTACGCGATTAGCAAGTGGAGCCACCACGTCCAAAGCCAGGCTGTCTGGCTCCGGCCCGTGCCCTCAGTTCCGAAATGTAAATGCGATCCCAACTTCATTAGAGCTCCCTCCCCCCCCCCACAGCAGCCAATGCCTCCCCCAGTAGCTGTCATTAGAAACCAAGCTCACACTAACAACACTGCTCTGGAAGGTTCTGTGTCCACCAAACTGAAGTTTGGGCTGGAAGTCTTTGTGGTTTGTTTCCCCATAAGATAGGTGCTGTGGGATTTTAACACAGAAAAGTTACTTCTTCTTTTTGTTGCAGAAATGTATTTTATGCTCAGGAAGCAATCAAATGTTTATGCACACCCCCTCACCACTCTCCTTCACGGATGTACGCCTTCATTTATGACTGGCTGTCAGCTTCCATAATTCACTAAGTCTTGTATGAACATCTTGCCATGCTCTATTTGATTGGCTGCCTGTCACACTTAAATGGCTAGTTGTATAAATCCCCCTTTTAAATATGAATATTTGAGAGGAAATTACAGGAAAACATTGCTGGGAACTGAAAAGGTACAAGTGACATTCAGTTAATCTCCTAACTGCTTGTCTGCATGCGGGTAGGCTATAGCTTGCTTGAGAGGTTCCTAAGGTTCATCTGACTCGAGTGTCTGGAAGCTTCTTCACCAGAGTTTCCTCCTGGCCACCCTGAGGGGAGCTTGAGCTAACAGAGAGATGAAGTGCTGAAACACTGAGAAGCCCGGATGTCTAGTTATTATCTAGTGTGATTGACTTTGCACTCTAGACTTGACATCCATTCTCACAGGTGGGATTTATGTAAAAACTAATTGTACTCCTTTTAAAGATACCGCAAAATAGTTTCGACTTTTCCAGGGCCTTGTTTTATTTTTGTAATTTTATGTCCATTGGTGTTTTGTTGGTTCACTGCAGCTGGAATTACAGACAGTTGTGAGCTGCCGTGTGGGTGCTGGGGCTTCAGGAAGAGCCGTCAGCACTCTTAACCACTGAGCCATCTCTCCAGTTCCTGGTTCTGATTTTTTTCTTTTAAAGATTTCTTTTTCAAAATTTATGTATATAAATTTTCTCTCTCTCTCTCTCTCTCTCTCTCTCTCTCTCTCTCTCTCTCTCTCTCTGTATGTGTGTCTACCATGTATAATCAAGTACCTGTGATAATCAGAGGAGGGTGCTGGATCCCCTGGAGGTATAGTTACAGAACTTGTGAAGTGCCCATGCAGGTACTGGAAAACAAGGTTTAGCCTTCTGAAGAGGCACAAGTGATCACCAAGCCGTATCTTGGCCTTTGTTTACAGTTTGTAAAGCACCCCCTAGTCTGAATCATGAGTTTTCAGAGGGGCAGAGGAGGAGGTATAGTGGGCATGGATTTCTGCCAGTGTTTCTAGGTATTGACTGTGCTCAGCAGGAACTATGGCATTTGGCCATGTTCAGGTGGCATCCTTAGAAACTCTCTACAAGCCATGCTGAACTGGTGCTACAGGTGACAAGGGAGTCTGGATGGTACTCAGAGGGCTTTCCGGGGCCTGGTATCCATAACAATGAATTAGGAATACACTGGAGAGCAGAGAGTTTATCAAGGAAGAGTGCTTCAAAGCAAGGAAGTGGATCAGGGCTGTGAGAAAAGCTCAGAAGGCCATGAGCTCAGTCAGACATGGCTCAGTTGGTGTCTTGGCTATTTTTTATTCCTGTGATGAGACACAACAGCCAAAGCAAACATTGAAAGAAAGGTGATATGGAAGTCCCCTCTGTGTGCTGTGATTACCATTAATGAATAAAGAAACTGCCTTGGCCTATTGATAGGGCAGAACTTAGGTAGGCAGGGAAGACAGACTGAATGCTGAAAGAAAGAAGGGTGGAGTCAGCAAGACAGTACCAAGCCACCGCCAGAGTCAGATATGCCAAATCTTTGCTGGTAAGCCACTGCCATGTGGCGATATACAGATAATAGAAATGGGTTAAATTAATGTAAGAGTTAGCCAATAAGCTAGAGCTGAATGGGCAAACCAGTGATTTAATGAATACAGTTTCTGTGTGGTTATTTTGGGGCTAAGTGGCTGGGAAGAACAAGCAGCCTCTCACTCCTACAGAAAGGGTTTATTGGGACTCAGTTTTAGAGGGGGAAGTCTGTGTGGTGGTTTGAAAGAAAATGGCTCCCAAAAGGGAGTGGTGCTATTAGGAGGTGTGGCTTTGTTGGAGTGGGTGTGGCCTTGTTGGAGGAAGTGTGTCACTGTGGGGGCAGGCTTTGGGGTCTCATATATGCTCAAGATACTACCCAATGTCTCAGATGTAGGATTCTCAGCTCCAGCACCTTGTCTGCCTGCACACTGCCATGTGGTACCTTGATGATAATGGACTAAACCTCTGAACAGGCAAGCCACCCCAAATAAATGCTTTTCCATTATGAGAGTTGCTGTGGTCATGGTGTCTCTTTACAGCAATAGAAATGCTACCTAAGACAGCCTGTGCCTACCATAACAGGGAGCACAGCAGCATGAGGGGGCCCGGAGTGAGAGAGAACTTTCCATTCTAAACTTGGAAAGTAGCTGTCTTAGGAGATATGCTTGAAGTAGGAGAGTCAGAGGGATACCTGCCATATATAGCCCTTTGGAGAGGCCTGAAGGGGGACAGAGCACTCAGAAAAATCCTAGGAACAAGGATAATTTAAGACTTTTTATAGATTTCCAGGGGGTGATGGGAAGTTCCATAGCACATGATTTAATTTGTCATAGCTTATGTGCCAAGGGGAGACATTGGCTACTGCTATAAATTTATCTTGCAGTTGTGAGGAGAAAGGCTTCAAGACCCCAGCATGCCATGGTTTCTTAACTCTCTGTCTGAGGAGGTGGGTTGGGTAGGCAGAGAAGAACCAGGTGGAGGGCGTGTGACCTGATGTACAGGAAAGGGAGAGAGGAAGCTAGAGAGTCTATGAGCTAGCAAATCTCACTGGAGCCTGCCATAAAGACACTCACTCTGAAAGATTCCCAAACCCAAAGTCCTGGGAAAGAAAAGCCTCTATCTGTTGTCACTGGGCTTTTAACCTAAGTCTCTCTGTCCCTGTTTCTGTCTGTCTCTCTATGTCCCCCTCCCTCTGTCTCTATATCTGTTCTCTCTCTCAGTATTTGTGGCATGCATGCGTGCTTATGTGTGCAGAGTTCCCTTGCCCATACCTGCTGCTTCTGTCATGATGCTCACTTGCCTAGAACAGCTCCTCTTTGGGTTTCTTAGAGAAGACTCCTACCATCTCTCCCCAAAGTTCCATCATGCTGTTTCTGGTATGGCTCTCCATTTCTCCTGAAATCTTGTTTTAGCTATGTATGGTACAGATGTGTTATGTGCACATGTGTGTGAGCATGTGTGTAGAGGCCATCCTTTGGGATGATGCCTTGTATCTTTCTGACTCTTCTCTGTATTTACTGAGCTAGGGCCTTTTGCTGAGCTTAGAATCTGCCCATGTATCTTGTGGAGCTAGTCAGCTTGTTTGGGGAGTCCCTGTCTCTGCTGCCCACTATGAGATTACAGATGCATGGCCACACCTGTCCAGCATGAGATTACAGGTGCATGTATGGATGCTGGAGATTTGAAGTCAGCTCCTTGCATTGCATAGCAAGTGCTTGGCCCACTAAGCCAGTGCCCCAGCCCCCTTCTGAATTTTATTTTTAATTTATATATTTTTCTCTGAAATCTTTATTTTTACTATCTGTTTTTAGCCTTTGATTCCATTACTCTCTTCTTTAACTCCCCCCATCTTTCCTTTAGTCAAATCAACCTGACTCCTTGACTCTCACACATTTGTTGGAGAACAGAAGGCAGCCCTAATTTTTAAACACGATCCACTCCTTATCATTTCTCTCAAGCACAACCCCAGGTTTTAATTGCTGTCTCTATGCACATTCTGTAGCATACTGCCCAATTTTCACTGCCGCGATTCATGTACTGACTCACTTGAGGAACTGCCCAAGTTTTGCTCTCCAAGGGGCCTCTCAAAGGAAGATTAGGCACCCTGGCCTCCATTAAGGCCTCAGGAGTGGTTTCTATGGGGAGGTAGGAGATGCGATGAGCTGTCTCCCAGAGGAAGTCCGGTGTAGGAATTCCAGGTCCACTGTTCTGTGCTGACAGCTTCTGTTTCACCCACAGTCATGTTGCGCTGTGTTGCCACGGGTGGCTGTGAAATGACTCTGCCTCCTTTTATTTCCAATTCGTGCTGCACCCAGCCCAGAGGACCAGTTACTGGCACTTCCCACGTCTTCTGATCTCCCCCGCAAACAGAAGAGCCAGGCTGTGGGAAGCAAACAGAACATCAGTGCCCAGCCAATTGAGAAACACAAAGGAGAACCTCTCCTCACATAGCTCCCCGTGCTTGCTTTGTGGGCATTTCTGTTTTCTGCTCAGTTAACTAGGGCAGGCTATAGGAAAGTACTTCCGGGTCATCTCCCCTAGTAGCTGATGAAACTTCTGCTTTAAAAGACCAAGGGGTTTCTGTGTTTCTGAGCATTAAAGATTTATTCTGCGGAACTTAAATATCTGTGTGTGGGTATGTATACATGTTTGCAGTGTCTTCAGGAGCCAGAAGGGGGCGTCAGATCCCTGGAAATGGAGGAAAGGGGTCCCAAGAGCAGACAAGAGTCCGAGATAACGCTTTTCCCACTGTTAGAAGTCCCGCTAGAACCCTGAGCTGAACGATCACAACATACATGCAGAGGACTTGGCTCAGACCCACGCCAGCTCTGGGACTGCCTCTTCAGGATCCATGAGTCCGTATGAGCCCTGCTGAACTGACTTTGTAAGCCATGTTCTCTGGGTGTCCCCAACCCCTCTGGCTCCTATGATCATTCCTCCCCCTTTTCTGCAGGTTTCCCTGAACTCTGCCTAATGTTTGGGTCTCTGCATCTTCTCCCATAAGCTGCTGCATTTCCTTAGTCTTTAATTTTGTTTTGCTTTTGAGACAAGGACTCACTTTGGAGACTAGATTGGCCTGGAACTCAGAGTTTCCTGATTCTACCTCCCAAGTACTGGTATTAAAATTGTATGCCACCATGCTGCCTTTATTCTTTAATTTTCTAAATTATATAGAGAGGAGGAAGGGACTGGGAGAGGTAGGAAGAGGAAGGGAGGGAAAGGGGTGGAATGGGAAAGAGAGAAGGAGGAGGGAGAGAGAGGGAATGTGTGTGTGTGTGTGTGTGTGTGTGTGTGTGTGTGTGTGTGTGTGTTTGGGCACATGAGACGACAATGAACGTATGGAGGTTAATCCCCCAAAGTTGGTTCTGTCCTTCTACCACATGACTCTCAGGGTGAAAACGTCAGGCGGAAGGAATGGCAGACAAGGGAACAAGCCATTGAAGGTGGTGCAGACCTTTATTTGTGGAGCTCCCTGTAAGTATCAGTACCCATTGTCTGCTTCATAAGCTAAGCTAGTTATTGGATGAAGATGTGGGGCCTTAAAAGATGTGGGGCATTAAAAGTTTCCTTCTGGTCTGAAGTTAGCCAGTACTAGGGGTCACGAGTAAGCAGCCAGTTAAAGAACGTTAGGAGATGGGGAATTTCTTTTGCCAGCCCTTATCAGGAGTCTGCTGTGAAGACTGCGGCAGGAATCTTAGTTAAACAAACTGATTTAGCTCTGGAATGCTAATTACAGTGGTTTTTGGAAAAAAAAACATTGCCACTTAACCAAAAATGGGAGAAGTTTTATAAAATGATATGGTCCTGGCTAACGCCAGGATTGTCAGGTTTGGCGGCAAGCACCCTTACCTACTGCCTTGGTGGTCCTGTTTCTTGTGCTTGAGATGGGGTTGGCATCCCTTTACTAGACTAGCACCAGTGCATTTCCCCAACTGTGTCTCTTTGTCTTTCCCCATCTTCCAGTTCTTCCACATAATTATTAATGACTCAGACCTAGTCAGTCACTGCATCTCTGCTACTCCAATGCAGCCTTTGGTTGGTATGGGAAGTCCTTCTGTATATGTGTAGCTTTTATTGGTTAATAAATAAAGCTTCTTTGGCCCAAGAAAGGGCAGAATAGAGTAAGGCAGGAATTCCAAGCAGATAGAGGAGGAAAGAAGGAGGAGTCAGAGAGATGCCATTGTTATGCCCAGATCTGCGAAGTCCCCCCAAAATCAACAAAGAGACCGAGTCCCGTATGTAAAAGCAGAGAGCCTTTATTTTATACAAGTTTGCAAACTCGGTCTCTCCGTGTGTCCAACGTATTGGAATAATCAGAGATCCCTGATTATTTAGAGTTGTGATTTTATAGTAGTATTGGTGGGGATGAGGGGTTTCTAAGGTTCAGGACCCTGATTGGCTGACATTTGTCTAGGGGTATCCTGGTGAGTGTATTGGCAACTCCTATCTATAAGAGTTGGCACTGTTAGGCATTTTATTTGAACGGTCTGTTCTTGGGTGGTGCTCAGGTAATCTTAGCTCATGGTTCTTCCTGCAACCAGGTATTGCTTCAGGGTAAACTACTGAGACTCGGGCCTCCATTAAACTTATCAATGGTTGAGTCCTACTCTGGCAGGTGATAATGGTTGGAAGTAAAGAACTTCCTTCAGGAGGTCTGTTTCTATTTAGCTAATCATGGCTGGCTCCTACAGCCATGTAGTGGCCAAAGAAGACAGACACTGGACAGAACCTTACTGGTAGGCCACAACCACATGATACACAGATTAATAGAAATGAGTTAATTTAAGATATAAGAGTTAGCCAGGAAAATGCCTAAGCTATTGGTCAAGCAATGTTGTAATTAATACAGTTTCTGTGATTATTTCAGGTCTGGGTGGCCGGGAAACAAACAAGCAGTCTCCGACTACATTTGTTTCTGTAAGTTTTCAGTTATACTTAAAATAACTGAATATGTTATTAATAATTTTATACACATATATGTATATATATGTATATCCAATTTGCAAATCAGCTTCTCTTGTCTTCCTCTTTCCCCTCAGAGGGCAATACTTTTCATGTTATTGTTTTCAGTGTTGATAAGAACTTTAGCAGCTGAGCTATGTCACCATCTCACCATTTTTAACTAATTAGATCAGGAGCAAAATCTCTGTAACTTCAAAGCAAAGTTGTTCCCGACCAGCTGCATCAAGAAGGGCCCGGCTCCAGGCTTCCTCTCTGCCCAGGGAAGCCTGTGAACTGCACCAGCTGAGGAGCCTTGGGATTTGGCATGCCATTGCAAAAAACACAGCTCTCACTTCAAAGGGAGTATGAGATGCTTTACTCTGCAGCCAAAATGGAGTGACTAAGGCCCTAGAAGACACAGACCAGGTTACTTCACTTCCAACACAGAAGTGGTTTCATGGCTCTTTAAAGCAATATCACAAAGAAAGTCAGAAATCAAGTCAATTTTAAAAATTCATTAGTGGAAACATTAAGTTGCCAGTTACAGCAGGCAGAAGAATCTCAACCTCTGATGCTATGGGAGTGCATTCTTAGGCCTGCCATTGGTGGAGAACAGCTTTTGTTATGCTAACACATCCTAAAGGTTTCTGTTTATCAGGATGGAGCTACCATACAGAGCTGAGCAGGAGCGAAGAACCACTTTTTAGGGAGCAAAAGGTAGTTAGAGAGAAACTGTGATTAGGCTGTGGGATCAGCAGCCTTCCAAATTCTCCATAGGGAGGGAAGTTTTCCTCAGCATTTGACGACAGTGTCTTTCCAGGAATTCTCATCTGCAGGCAGTGTAGTGATGCTGTGGCTACAAAATGATCCAGTAATTGCAGAACACGGTTGAGAAGTTTCTTGTGAAGACACTCGCCGCAGGATTCCAAGATGCCATTTCAGCTATTCTCCAAGAGAGATGAAAACTTGCATCCACTCCGAAAAGGATGTGCAGAAGTTCATGGGGCAGCATCCTCTTTGTGGAAACACTGTAAACGACCCTCATGACTGCACAGACAAGAGCCTCCAGCCCTAAGGAGATAGTTCAGTCAATGGAGTCCCTGCTTGGTCAATATGAGAAGGACAGATCCCTGGGACTCACTGGTCAATCAGTCTGGTATGTGGCAAGTCAATGAGAGTCTGCTGGAAAAGCAAAGTGGACAAACAACAACTGAGAGATGATAGCTGAAGTTGTCTTCAGGCTTACACACACACATACACCACACACACACACACACAGAGAAAGAGAGAGAGAGAGAGAGAGAGAGAGAGAGAGAGAGGAAAACAATTCTACTCAGCTCAGAAGATAAGAGTGCAGACATGCATAATTCCATAGATGAATCTAGAGCTGACTGGGAACTATTCTGTAGGATTTTATTTGCCCGACATTGTACAAAAGGCAAAACCACAGGAACAGGAAGTGGCAGAGGTGGGCAAGGGCCGGTGCTGGGCGAGAGAGGCATGAGGATCGCCTGTCTGTTCAAACGAATGAACAACATTCTTGTTCTACAGCAACATTCTTGCTTCTGAAGAAGTCAAGGTGAATTGTATAAAGCATTCGCGGAGAACTGTCTCTCTGCTTTGTGAAAACAGGAACCAAGCCCATCTTGAAACACTGGTACCGCTGAAGCATACAGATGGTGCTGCCGGGGTTAGGAAGGAAGCCTGGAATGTGTTAGCTGCTGCCAAACCTTCCCGCGCTGCATAGGAAGTAGGAGTAGAGAGAAAGGTGAGCAAGGAAATAGCATAGTTTTCTTGCTGCTTTGCTCCATCTGGCAAACACCTTCCCTTTCTTGAAAAAGAAAAGATATATCTTACACTTCATTGCCAGCTATTTTTATTAGGATGGCCCCAAGCATCTTCATAAAAACCAACTCTGGAGTAAAAAATAAAGGTGCTAGGATTTATGCTTGATGTAGGAGTTAAAATGCCAGAGGTGTTTTATTATCCTCGTACCTCACTCTTTTTATGATTCACCCTGTCCAAGCATGTTGGCACACAAAATTATGGGTTATTTTGTTTTGGGGGGGTTGTTGGGTTTTTTTCTTTTTTCTCTTTCTTTCTTTCTTTCTTTCTTTCTTTCTTTCTTTCTTTCTTTCTTTCTTTCTTTCTTTTTGCATTGTTAGTTTTTTGGTTTGTGTCTGGTTGTTTTTGTCTAGAAACACCACTAGCTCACATATTTATAGACACCAAACAGATGTTACTTACTTTTTCCTTTAAGAATATTCACGCTGAGAGAGATTGTGGGGATGAATGCGTGTGGTGAGTACCTGATGTACAAGCTTCAGGACTGGGTATGGTGATGCACTTCTGTAACGCTAGACAGGGGAGCAGAGACAGGAGGATCCCCATGGGAAGTCTGCTCAATCGGTGAGGACTGGATTCAGTGAGAGACTCTAAAGGTAAGGCAGAGAGATGGCTCAGTGTTTAAAAGCACTGGCTGCTCTTCCAGAGGACCTGGGTTTAATTCTCAGCACCCACATGGCAGCTCACAACTGGTTGTAACTCCAGTTCCAGTGGATCTGATACCACATCAATGCACATGATATAAAAAAGGTAAATAAGCTATTTTTAAAAAAGATAAGGTGGAGAGTGATTGAGAAAGACCCTGGATGTAGCTACCTGCCCTCTCAGAGTGAGAAAGTGGGGAGCACTAGAGAGAAGCTTATAGACTGCTATAAGGCATATAGCTAGGACCCCAGAGCTCCCCAGGAAGACTGAGGGGTTCATGGCCCTTCTCTAGGAGTAACTTGATGGTTAGCGCTAATTGTCAACCAGCATCTCATGCCTTATTTACACAAAAGGTAGCATCTTACATGTGTAGACATATATTTCTGTGTGCCTGCATGCTCACATGCTTGCACATGCCCTCAGAGGTCAGAAGAGAGCATGAAACATTACAGGCAGAGCTGGAATGACAGGCAGTTGTGAGTTACCCTACCATATGGGTGCTGGGAATTGAACCTGGGTCCCTCAGCAAAAGCAGAAGCACTTTCAATGCTAAATCACCTCTGCAAGCCCCCAAAGGGTATTTTATACAGATATAAAATTCATAAGCAGCCATATACTTCCTTCAAAACTTGGGTGTGTGCCACTTTCTCCTTCTCAGCTCCTGTTCTGACACACAGGTTGGTGTTCCCAGAGAGGCAGTGTGTCATCTGTGTCCTGTCTCACCGATGACCCTCCCAGGTCTTCCCTTGGTCTTTAGCTTTCAGATCATGGTGATGTCTGAGCTTTCTGAGTTCTTTTAGCATGGCACATGTGTCTCCCTAGAGCTTTTGAACCTATAATGTTTATTTCTGAATTTGGAGGGATTCCAATCATTAATTTTTAGGGTATTTTTCAATTTTTTCCATTCAAAAATCTTTGCTAAGAAAATGTTTGGTTTTTGTTATTCTTGTTCTGCTACTGGGCCATGGGGGCTTGCTACAATATTACTTGAGTAAACAGGAAGTGCAATTTAGAAACTTCCAAAATGTGCAACAAATGACAGAGACAACTGACTACCTGGGCAATCACCCAAAGTCTCATTTGCAATTTGAAGCAACCAACTTTGGCTAAGGCCTAACATAACTGACATACCATTTTCAAAGGCAAGGAACTTTTCAAAACTATCTTACCCTGTCTTGGCAAGATATGACAGTCCTATTTTATCCATTTACGGATACTCTGTATCTCTGTCAGTAGTTGAGGTATGGGCATTTCTTTGCCCAAAGGCCAGTTCTGCCAAGAAGAAAGGCTCCAGGTGGAGTGTCTTTGGTGCTCAACATTCTCTCAGGAATAGATTGGTGTTGCCAGGAGCGATTGTGACTCACTACCACGAAACTCTAAATTAGATTAAAGCCCATTTTCTACAGCTCTTTGAAGAGGTTGAAGATTATCTATCTATACTGAATATAATCTCTATGTATCTAAAGAACTTGATTAGTCTAATTATAAATATGACAAACATAGATGACTATTGACCTACAATTCTCAATACCTATCTAACTTAAAGACTAAGACAATAAACAACTGTTCAATAAATGAGGACAATGACCTTCAAATGTAAACAATGTATAAGTATCTTGATCAGAAGTAGTAATGTGCACTGCAATATGGTAAATATATATCAATATATAAACAATGTTTTAAACAGAGGTAGAAGCATACATGCATACAATATTCAATATAATTTAATTTTCTATCAATATACAAGAATTGATACCAATATAATTGTCTAAAAACAATAACTCACAAATACCAATCTATTATCCCATCATCCAATTATTCCTTTTTTCCAAAAAGATCCCTGAGCCTATAAAATTCCTCCCCCATCCCTCAGCCGTATACCAATTATAATCAACCCCTAAATGATGTCCCTAAGTCTGAGGGCAAACTTTGCTGGGAGAGGGGATGTGGTCCTCTAAAATTGCTTCCAGCTGTCATGGGGGCGAGGTTCTTTCTAGGGGATCCTGTTAAAGTAAATGATGGTTAAATTCCAAGATTAATATTTGGCCTGGTAAAACTGCAAATGGTCTCTGAGTATTTTGTGGAGGTCTGGCAAGAATGTTGTAAAAGATATGCACCATTTCAGCTAACCAAGTTGGAACCGTCTTGTGCAGCTGGTACACAAATCAGGTCTTGTAGTAGAGCTATCAGCATCATGACATCATAGTAACCAGGAGGAGTTATTGTGGGACCCCATCTTCTTTCTGGAAACTTCAAAGATTATTGTAAGAAAATTTATTGTTTATTATGGAAAACTTAAGCATTATTTATACAGACATACATATATATTCAATGAAAGGTATGATAAAGACAAAAATAGATATGAAGAAAGGCAAAGAAGTTTATAAATTATTTTGTCCTTCTGTCCCATACCATGGCTCTTGACATGAGACAGAAACTCTGGGTTATCTCTTAACAACAGGCATTTAGAGAGAGACTGAGCCAGAGTCCAACTCCAAAACCAGCTCTATTCCAGCCCTATATATTTATAAATATAAATACATTCATATATATATGTATATATATATACATACATACATACACACACACACACGTATATGTTCCATTTTGCAGAATTTGGCAATTAAAATATGTACACCACACCATTGACACTTATTCAGGTTTTCAGTGGGCAACTGCTTTAAGCTCAGAAAAGCTGATTCAGTAATCACCCATTTATTAGAAGTCATGGCCATCATGGGTATACCTGCACAAGTAAAGACAGATTATGGTTCAGCTTATGTCTCTAGGAAAATAAAACAGTTTTTTGCTTATTATAATATTAAGCAAATCTGCCTTCCCTGATTTATTGGCATCATTATAAAATGTATGGGCTCCAGTTATTGGAGCATCACGTACGATTCGAGGAAGAATCCAAGAAGTTCTCTTTATAAAGTTAAGCCTATCGCTTTTGGGATAGTTGCTATTAATTTCTCCTAAAAAAATTAGCACAAGCTCTTTGCCATGGTTCATTGTCTTCCCATAACTTTCTTATCTCATCAGTGAAAGGCACTATAATTTCTGCTGGGTCTATGCCTGCTAGTTGACGAAGTCTCAATTTACCTTTTATAATTAATTCAGAGACTTTTTCCACATAAGTTTTCAATTTTTTACTTGGTTTATGTGGTAAAAAGATCCATTCTGAGATAATATCATCTCTCTGCATTAAAATTCATGTAGGAGAAATTCTGGAAGGCAATATGACGAGAATACAACTAAGCTCTGGATTCACCCTATCCACATGTGCCTCCTGTAATTTTTCCTCAACTATTGTCAGTTCCTTTTCTGCTTCAGCTGTTAATTCTCTGGGACTATTTAAATCCCTATCACCATCTAAGGTTTTGTTTAAATGAATTATTAGATCAGGTATTATCCCAACAGCCAGTCATAGGCTGGAGATGTCTCCTAACAATCTTTGAAAGTCATTAAGAGTCCATAACCAATCTCTCGTAATTTTTGCCTTTTGTGTCCTAATTTTTTGTAAACCTATTCTGTAACCTAGATAATTGACAGAATCTCCTCTCTGTATTTTTTCAGGAGCAATCTGCAATCCCCATTTAGGTAAAACTATCTTTACTTCTTCAAACAGTCTTTCTAAGATATCTATATTTGAATCAGATAGCAAAATATCATCCATTTAATGGTAAATTATAGACTTAGGAAATCGCTTACATATTATTTCCAATGGTTGACTTACAAAATATTGACACAGGGTGAGACTATTGAGCATCCGCTGTGGGAGGATAGTCCACTGGTACCTCCTAGTAGGCTGAGAATTATTATAAGTAGGCACTGTGAAGGCAAACCTTTCTCTATCTTTTTCTTGTAAAGGTATAGTGAAGAAACAATCCTTTAAATCAATAACTACAAGGTAACAGAGAGGGCTGCTGAGGTACATACAGACAGGGTGTGGTCATCATAAAGAGCTTGGTCCTAAGGATCAGAGTAAAGTCTGTCACCTAGAATTTGATCTAGGGAAATCTCAGTTCCTTTCGCTCTTTCCTGTTGCTCTAAAATTCTTGCTTCCTCTTTAAGAAGGCATCTCCAGTGCAATTGTAGCCCACTTTCTAGGACTGCTGAGATTAACTGAGCCCAATCGTGAGATGTGGCTTTGTTACCGAACGCCCAGGTTTTGACCATCTCTCTAACAAAGGACGAATGTAGTCCATAAGTCACAATTGCTTGTTTAATTTCTTTTAAATCACTCATACGTGTATTCCTTGATAACCTTAGGGTATTTGGAGCCAGCTACTTTTTCTGATGTTATTACTGGAAAAGCAGGTAGAACTGTGGGGAAGCTATCCCGGAGAGTTTTATGTACCGACGAAGTTAAATTTTGCCTTCTTACCTTTTGCTCCTGGTCATCAAAGTCGATAATTTCCTCAATCTTTTCAAATCTGTTTACCATTGCCTTCTGCAAGGTCTGGATCTCCTGTCCAGTATTCTTTTCTAATGCCCTCATTGAGGATTCTAAGGTATGATGTCTGTTTATTAGAGATAATATCTCATCCTTGGACATAATCTTCATGGCATGTTATATTACCTTCTTGGAGAGACATTCTATCAGTCAATCTGTCATACCCCTTCGACAGAGTCTGATTAATACATTCAACAGTGCAAATCCTCTCAAATAATGTTTCAACACCCATTGTCATGGACTGAGTTTTATGTGCCAAATCAGCCTTTTCCTTCTTCAGAGTGCTGAATCTCTCTCTAAATGAATTAATATTATGTGCCAAATCAGCTGTTTTCTTCTACAGAGTGCTGAATCTCTCCTTAAATGAATTACTATTAGACTGTACCTTTTCCAAAAATAACTCAGTTGACTGAGTCGTATTAAACAAAATCCTAGTATCCTCCTTCAAATGTACAATCTCTTTCTTGAAAAGGTTGGTATCAGTCTTTATTGTGTTTAAAAGTACTTCAGCCGACTGAAAATTGTTAGTTAAGATAGGCGTGTCCTTCCTTAAATTTCCAACTTCTTTTCTAAGAAGCCTAGATTCAGTCTGTAAAGACTGCATCATTTTCCTATTGTCAAACCATATTTTTAGTGAATCCTAGAAATAGCAATGTAAGAAGGACGTCATATGCGTTTTCTAAGACCTCACTCATGGTATAAGTGAAAAGGCTATGGAAACCTTGGATGGTTAGATTGTCTGTCTGACATATTGCCCTTTTTAAATTCAAAATAATAAATCTTACCTGTGGTTCAATCAGGTGGAGTAGGTGCAATAACCATTGCCTGCCACTAGGTGTCGGGGTGCACCTGAATCCACGTGCTTGGTTTTAGATGGCTGAATTTAAAGGAAATACTGAAAAATACTCATTTTTTTTTTAAAATCACAGACCGTGTGCTCTGTGAATGCCTTTGGCTGTTCAATAGTTTCCTGCTCCGGCAGTGCGGCGGCTGTGGCTGGACCCAAAGCCTGCAGCACGAGCATCGCGGAGGCAGGGAAGCTGAGCAGGGACACAGCTATGAGGCTCATGGGGCGCAGAACGGGCAGCGCACAAAGATGCGGCTATGGGTCTTGGAGTTGGGTGCAAGCTTGCCAGTCTAAACCCAAATGAATGTGGCACGGTGGCAGCTGGCCAGAGCCACAAGAGGCTCTAAAAGCCCCACGAACTGGGTGACAAGTATTGTGCCAGGTGTTGTTGATTAGATCAGTATGATAAATAACCAGGCCAGCTCAAGAATAACAATTATATTTTAATGGTTATAAGGGGGAAACTCACACTACAAGAGTGGGAGGTCTGACTTCCTATCTGTCTGGCGGGTGCCATGCCGAGAGAACACGCACCTGAGTCCTCCCAGTTTTTTCTTCCTCCGCCCCAAGAAGCCATGTCTTAACTAGATGTGATTGGTTGATAGAGTTTCCCCATCATCTCTCTGTCCTTTAAATTGGATGACTCAAACTCCCTTGTCTTGATGGTCGCTGGTTCTCTCCTCTTTTCTCTCCACTTAAATTTCTCAACGATGTTTTTGTTGGTCACTTTTTTTCAGTTCTAAGAATTTCTCTTTCTTTCTTTCTTTCTTTCTTTCTTTCTTTCTTTCTTTCTTTCTTTCTTCTTTTGGCTTCTGCTTTTCTCCTGATATTTTCTGTGTTTTACTTCTTTCATGAGGATTCATAATTGGGAAATAATAATGAGAAATTCTTTGACTTAGAACAAAATACCCTCCTCAGAGTGTCTGTGTGACACATGCTGACTGTTTCTTATTTGTTCTGTGATTGCCCTGGTTCTGTTTTTCCCAAGTGACCGTTGTCACATGCAGTTCATGTCTGGACACTACAGTAAAGCACTCTGTCTTAATCACTGAACTACAGCACCAAGGACAGTGATGGCCAAAGAAGTGCCATCTGCCATCATCAGCCTACAGCACCATGACACAGTGTGTCCCAAGACACTCAAATGGAGCCATTAGCACCCTTGAGTCTTCCAGTTTTCTGCTCACAGCTTCCAGCCAATAACTCAGGACCTGTCTTCATCTCCACCTTCCCTAGCGCTTTTCTCTTGCTAGTTCTAACCCAGAGGAAGACACATACCTGTATCATGTTTCATCAAGAGTCATACTCTCTTCTTCTACTGAAGGTGCCACACATCATTCTTCAGCAGCTATGGGTAGCCCAGAACAGTGGGCTGGACTGGCAGACCATTCTTCAGTGACAGGGTCCTGAGGAGGAGGACCAGGGGATGGGAAAATAAAGAAGTTATGAAAGTTTAGGATCAGAAAGTCTTGTGTAAGCTAATGGCTCATGCGAACAGGTTTATTAAGAAATGCAGCTCCTTATATCCAGTGTGCAAGGGAAAACAGAATGAAGTCAGCAGAAAGTTGTCACACAATGGGACAGAGTCAGCAGGAAATGAATCAAGCAATGCTGCCTGAAGGGAACACAGGGATTCCAAGTGCATCACAGACTGAGCACACAGCAGCCTTGGGACTGATCAGCATAGCCCTTCTGGGTGAAAAGAGCTGAGTTCTCAGAATGGAGCCACAGCTCCTCACATCTCTGGCCCCTGTCCATTACCGCTATGCCAATTCATTAGACAAGGAAAGATGTTCCATCGCCATACACCAGGGTCTCAGGGAAAGCCTTGGATAGGCCAGGCTCCCAACAGAACAGCTGCCTGATACTGTCTCCTGGCTTCCTTTAAAAAAAATAGTATCTGGGATGGAGAGACTATGCTACTGGTAAAATGGTTGTTTTGCAAGAACAATCCCAAAACCCATTAAAAAAAATAAAGCTGGGCACAGTGACACATACTTAAAAGTCCAAGGTCTGTGGAGTCTGAAACAGGCAGATTCTTGAAGCTCACTGGCCAGCAAGACAACAGCCTATGTATCTGTTAAGTTCCAAAGAAAAGCCAGAGCACCCCTAAGGAAAAATTCTCAAAGTTATCGTTTGGCCTCCACATATGAGCTCACACTTATGCATGAATACACACATGCACAAACACACACACACAGAGTCATACTTCTATTACATGTTGCAATAAAGTGGCCTGGGAATTTGACCTCCACATATGAGCTCACACTTATGCATGAACACACACACAGTCATACTGCCATGACTTGTTGCAATAAAGTGGCCTGGGAATGTACTGAGTCTTCTGGATGAAACTTAACAGGTCCCTGTCTCTGCAGAGTAAGAGAAGGTATTGTTTCCCACAAATGGCCACACCTCCCCCCTTGCCTTGTGCTGTTCTCCACACACTAGAAGAAGTCCTCCAGACCCACACTGTACCAGGCATGCTCACAGAAGCTTAGTCTTTCATGGCTTGCACAGGGAGCACTCCTGATCAAGGCTCTCCAACAGAGTTCATGTCCTATGTGAGAAGCCACAGTAACCCCTACAGGGCCATCTTGGAGATAGTGATTTTCAATGTAAAATTGTCCAGGGACATTTATGGCAGGACATTGTTTTTGTGCTTTGTACTTCTGTTGCATAATTGCTGGGTCTGATAAAACCCATATGCTGCTGGGCTTCTTCAGACTGAATCAACATCTTTAGACTATTTTATAATCTCTGCAGGCTCCAGCATTTTTCTTAGATGTCTTGAACAACCATGTGGGTTCTAAGAATTGGACCTGTGCCCACTTCAAGAGCAGGCAAGAACCACTCTTGGCCACTGAGCCATCTCAACAGCCTGGATCTTTCATTACAACACATGCACAGTTATGTATATTTAAATGATAAAGAGACATGCACAATTATATCTGTATGACACAACACAGCCAAACTGTAACTCATCAGTTCAAAGAGAAGTGAAGTTCTTTCTGCATGTTTTCTAACTATGTATTCTGTGTTTTTCCTGAGATTACTGATGTCTGGGAGTAGGCATCCAAACAATGCCATCCAAGCTGGGAAAGTTTTTCATTACAGAAACTGTTCTCCATTTGTGTGTTTTATTTCAGCTCAGAAAAAAAAAATTCTCCCAAACTTCCTAATGACCATGAAGGGAAAAGTGATGTATTTTATTGGAAAACAGTTATCAGTTATGTTTCTAGTGACCATGACAAAATACCTGTTGACAACAGCTTAAGAAGATTGGGGTTTATTTTAGTTCACAATTATATGGAACATCATGGCAGGTGTGCTGATTGAATAAGAATGACCACCATAGATTCATGTCTTTGAATGCTTAGCCTATATGTAGTACTGCGATTAGGAGGTATGGCCTTGTAGGAGTAGATGTGGCCTTGTTGGAGGAAGTGTGTCACCACGGGGCTGGGATTAGAGGTCTTACATGCTCAAGCTCTGCCCAGTGTGGCACACTGTCTTCTTCTGCTTCCTGTAGATCCTGATGTAGGATTCTCAACTCTTTCTCCAGCACCCTGGCTGCCTGCACACTGCCATGCACCTTGCCATGATGATAATGGACTAAACCTCTGAAACTGTAAGCTGGTCCCATTTAAATGTCTTCCTTTATAAGGGTTGCCATGGCCATGGTGTCTCTTCACAACAATGGAAACCCTAACTAAGACAGAAGTTGGTACCAGAAATTGAGGTATTGTTGTGATAGGCTGAATCATGCTTTTGTTTGAAGGAATGTGGACCTGGAGGACTATGGATTAGAAAGGCAGTCAAATGCTTTAAGTGGAACATAATGGGCCATCCTGGCAGGAACATAGAAGACAGTGGTACTGAGAGTGGTTTGAACTGTGGGGGCTGGCTCAAGAGGTTTCAGAGGAGAAGAATACTAGTATGTAACCTAGAGACTGTTCTTGTGATATCTGGGTGACATATGTGGCTGCTTTTTGCCCTTGTCCAAAATGTCTGCCTGAGGATAAAGTGAAGAATTTTGGATTATATCTGTTGGCAGAGAAAATTTCAGAACAGCCTAGTATAGAATCTTTCATGTGGTTATTAGTGTTCGCTCTTATGCAGATCTATAATGAAAAGAAGCAAGCTGAACAAGGAAAAATAGAAAATGTACAATTTGAGAAGAAAAGGAGCACTAGGAAGTGAATTGGAGCTAAACCCTGTGTTCAAGGAGATAAACAGATTAAAGAAATGTCTGATGTTAAATGGAATAAAGGGAGTGGTGACCTCAGGGCAAGACCCCATCCAACTAAGCTTCCCATGTGTGAAAAGAAATTAAAGAACAGCTTAGGTCCAGGCATGGTGGTATATGCTTTTAATCCAGCACTCCGGAGACACTGGCAAGTGAATCTCTGAATTCAAGGTCAGCTTGGTCTACAGAGCCCAGGACAGCCGAGCTTAGGCAGGGAAAGTAACCATTAAAAAAAAAAAGAAAGCTGGTGATGATGTAATTGAATGCAGGAAGCAGCAGAACCCATCAGTTTCAGCCACAAGGTTCTGGCTTAAAATCAAGGATAGAAAGGGGATAGGGAATCTCCCTCTGTGGCTAAGGAAAGTTACTGAGGCCAGATGTGTGGCAAGGGTGCCACTTCATGGAAGCCCAGAAAGGCCATTGTGTGAGCTGTGAAGGCGAAGCTAGACCCCAAGATGTTAGAGATGCCAGAGTCATGGTATACCTGCCAAGGAAAGCTGCCAACATGGAGTGTAATCGACCCAAGAGAGAGAAGGCTGTTGCAGTCAGCAAAACTAAAAGGAGTTGGAGATCTGAAGAGCATTTTAACATTAGACTTAGAGATACCGAGTTTGGAGTTTTGCCAACTCATCTTCGGTATTCCTTTGGTCCAGTATTTCCTCACTATGCTCTCTTTCCTTCATTTTAGACTGGTAATGTATATTCTGAGCCATTATATGTTGGAAGTATGTGATCTGTATTTTGGTTTCGTTGTTGTTTTTTCAGGGGATTGCAGGTAAAGAATGCATGAATCTCAGAAGAGACTTTGAACTTTCTACTTTTAAACATTGTTGAGACTATGATAGATTATGGGGACTTTTGAAGTTGGACTCAAGGCATTTCTGCATTATGTTATGGCTCCAAGCCTTTGGGGGCCAGGGAGTGGAATGTGGTGGTTTGAATAGGAATGACCTCTATAGACTCATGTGTTTGAATGCTTGGCCCATAGGGAATGGCACTATTAGGAGGTGTGGTCTTGTTTGAGTAGGTGTGGCCTTGTTGGAGGAAGTGTGTCACTGTGAGGTGGGCTTTGAGGTCTCACGTTCAAGCTCTACCCAGTATGGCACACTGTCTTCTTCTAGTGACTGTCAATCCTGATGTAGGACTCTCAACTACTTCTCCAGCACCAGGCCTGCCTGCATGCTGTAATTGCCTCTCACCATGATGATAATGAACTGAACCTCTGTGTAAGCCAGTTTTTCGTTCTAAGAGTCACCATGGTCATGGTGTCTCTTCACAACCGCAGAAACGTTAAGACAACAGGGAAGGTCTGGTGTCAGGAGCTGGAGGCTGCTGGTCACTTTGTGACCATAGTCAGAAAGCAGAATGATGAACGCTGGTGCTCAGGTTGCTTTCTCCTTTTTATTCATTCTCAGGACCCAGCCCGTGGGAAGATGCCCCACATTTAGGGTGGGTCTCTTCACCTCAATTAGCCCTATCTAGAAATTCCCTAACAGAGTCACCCGGAGGCTTATCTCTTCTATAATTCTAGAATCCAGCTGGTGATTAATATTAATGATCTCAGAGACCAATAAACATAGACTGTGCCTTCTCCTGAGTTTAGAGTCATCTGAAATAAAGGACACAGGAGAATGATACCCTCAGATCAAAACTTCAATCTCATTACTGATAAGCAAAACAACCTTTCAACAATTGTCTTTCATGCTTTCTCCTACCTGGCAAAGCAAATACACTTGAGATTTTGCTTATCTTTATAAACTTTACTTAAATAACTGTATTCAGAACTCGGTCAACATTGGGCCTGCTTTGTGAGCATAAGTATCTGGGTTCCATACCTCAGAATCCACGTATCTTAGTCTTGGTTTGAGTCATTTCTACCCCTAAAAGTAACCCTTCACCCAGATTCTTGGAAGTTATTGACCTCATCAGGCGAATTGGTTCACTAAGTTGGGCTTCGCTATGATCGCTTTGATGTGCCATGAGCTCTCTTCCAGGGATAAGTAGACATGTGTGTCGTGTGTCAAAGTCTCACACAGCACTCAGGCATTCTTCTGTCCCCACCTTCCTAACACTGGCATTACAGATACATGCTTGGCTTTTTATATGTGTTCCGGAGATCTGAGCTCAGCTCCTCCAGATTGCACTTCAAGGACATTACTGAGTACGCTTATCCACCAAGGTGTCTCCCCAGTCCAGGAACCTGCACATCTGATGAGGTAGGGTAGCCTGGTGCGTCTGTCCTTCCTCCCGCTGTGCCCCTGAGTGAGATTACAATGCAATCTGTATACACTGTAGAGCTGCACTGTTTACCTGGATTATCTACGTATTTGTCAATTCAATATTTTTACAATCGGCCACATGTCCTCTGAGATCCTATGAGTCAGCGTTGCCTGGCAACAATGCCACCCTGGGGGTTTGTTACTCCATGACGCATATCCAAGGACAAAGTCACTTGATGATGCATTTCCAGACTGCGTGAGTGACACACACGACTGCATGCCATTGTTACCTGCTTTAGATCTGGTGTGCGCAACCACACAACCAGGTGAGAAAGAGAACTTTTTCACAGTCCATTAGCCTGACCCTCAGGCTGTGGAGCTGCTCAATGGAAAAAGTATTTGCTGTATATGTTTGAGGACTTGTATTTGAATCCCGGAATCCACATAAAAGTCAGGTGTGGGAGCTACTGGCAATTACTCAGGAGGTAGGGACTGGGGATTCCTTGGGGTAGACTGTCTCATTGAAGTGGACAACAGCCAAGGTAGATGTTCTACGTTAACCTTGGGCTTCCAGATGCATCGGCACACACATACTTACAAACAGGCATACAAGTAAACAGACATATACAACACAAACAAATACATGCAACATGCACAAACACCTGATCTTCCAGCATACAGGACAGACAAAGAAACTTCAGGAAGACCCTGGTAAAAAATGTCCTTTAATGAATCTGTTTAAAGTGAATTTTCTAAGTATTTTACTACATTTATTTGTTTTGTATGTGCAGGATGGGCACCAGCACACACTCACAAGAGTGTGTCTGGAGGTCAGGAATAACTGTGGAAAGCCTTTCCTTCTGCCACATAGATCCCCAGGGATCGACTCAAGTCATCGGACTTAGTGGCAAGTGCCTTTACCTGCAGATCCTCTCACAGGCCATGCCTAAAGTGAATCTCAGAGACAGTTTCTTCTCTAATTTAGAAAATTACTGTAACCTCGAATCGATGGACTCTCAGGATCCCACCTCTGATTTTCCCTGCAGATCTCTGAAGGTGTCAACACCCCAGCTACAGAAACTGAAAAGACAAGGAAGACACTTGAAGAATGACAAATGTTTCTTCCAAAACTGTTGAGGGGAACTGTAAGCCAAGTTGCATCAAAGCCCCCAAGCAGAAGCAGAAAGTGGGGGGGCTCATTTGCAGGTGTGGTGAGCCCAGGGGCATGCCAGGTGCTTGGTGTCCTTATTCCCTTCATTATTCTCCTGAGACAGGGTCTCTCACTGAGCCTGGAGCAAGTCTGGTGGTCAGCAAGCCTCAGCAATCATTTGATCCACCTCACATGGTGTTCGAGCTAGGTTTTTTTTTTTTTATATGGATGTCGGGGCTTGGAACTCAGGTCTCCATGCTTGAGCAACAAGTGCTCTTCCCTATTGAGCCACCCCCCCCCCCCAGCATCCATACAAGAGAAAAAACTGGGGCTTGGAGAAGACTTGATAAGTAAAGGGCTTGGTATACAAACATGAGGACCTAGGTTTGATCCCCAGGTCAATGTCAAGGAGCTGGGAGCCTAATTCTAATACTGTGGAGTCAGCGACAGGGGGATTCCAGGGCTTTGCTGGCCAGTCAGTCTAGCTGAATCAGCAGGCTCCAGGTTCAGGTTCCATGAGAGACCCTGTCTTCAAAAACAACCAAGTAACAAACCAAAACACAGATTGAAGAGAACACCATTTGTCTCCAGACCCGGCATGCAAGGGCACACACACACACACACACACACACACACACAGACACACACACACACACACACGCACACATACATACACACGCACACATACATACACACGCACACATATGCACATATAGGCTTCTGCACATGTACACATCCAGACATGAGCACACATAAACAAATGCACAAACATACACACAGGCGCACACACAATGGAAAATCCACCATCCTTAAGCTCTTCTTTAGAAAATACCTTTAAAAAGCAAAGGCAAAGAAAGAAAGAAACCAAGCCACCTGCCCAACATCTGAGGTCTTTCACTGTCAGTGGACCTTCAGAAAGGAACTGCTCACGGAAGCCGTTCCAGCTTGCAAGTCATTGTCATGGTCACGACAAGAAGAACATGAAAAGGAGAGTGACGTGATTAAACAGAAATGACCTTCCTTGTAAATTCTATGAAGACACTTGACTGCTTAGAGCAAAATTCAAAGCAGAATTCTAGCCAGCCATGGATCATGGCTTCTAACATGATCCTCTCTCCGTGACGTGGGTTCTAGGCGTTGCAGTTTGAGTGCATAATACCTGCCATTTCTCTGTGCTGAGCTCCAGAGCACAGGATGGCATGGCTCACCTGGACACGTCTCACTGGGGGCTCTGAATGCTCAGGTCCAGAGCGTGAGCCTGTGGCTTCAGGATTTGTGCCTCCACCTCTGGCTTGCGGATAAAGCTCCTTCTGCACGCCCTTTGCTAAGACCCAAGGAGGAACCAGGCAAGGCGGAGCCACAGCCGATGACAAGCCTGACTTCTGAACAAACAATGACCAATTGTTTTTTCTGGGTTGGTGTTCTGCTCCCCTTCTGCTTCCTCCACACTGCCTGCGAGTCTCAAACAGCACCTCCATACTCAACAAAACATCAGCTGATTTCTCCTGGGCTCAGAGACTCACAGTCCTTCAACAGAAACAGCCACTCAGGAGCAGCTTTTCGGCGTGTGTGTTTCAAGCTTCTTCACTCCGGAGGTCCTCTTTGTCTTGTTATCTTTGAGGGTTGCTACAGAGAATAGGATGGACATAGGAAAGTAAATAAGATACACACTGCATTATGTGTGCACTAAGACATTTTTAAATAAGGGCTGGAGAGATGGCTCAGCTTTAAGGTTAAGAGCTTGTACTCTTTCGGAGGCTCTGAGTTCAATTCCAAGCACCCATATTGGGGTGGCTCACAATTGCCTATAACTCCAACTCCAGGTCATTTGATATCCTCTTCTGGCATCCTCAGGCACTGACCCATAGTCACACACATGTAGACACAGCTAAAAAGGGAAAAATCATTTAAAAATAATGAACAGCCGGGCAGTGGGTTTCACGTGCCTTTAATCTCGGCAATTAGGAGGCCAAGGCAGGCAGATCTCTGTGAGTTCAAGGCCAGCCTGATCTACAAAGCAAGTTTCAGGAAAGTCTGAGCTAAACAATGAAACCCTGTCTCGAAAAAACAAACCGCACCAAACCAAAAGCCAAGAGCCATTTGATGGATAATTTTGGGACTTGATAAAATGTCATCATCTGTCACAGTTGTGGGTTCGACCTTAGCACTTCATTGATGATGGCCTTGATTTACTGACTTGTTTTGCTGGAAAAATGTATTTAATCTACTGGCAGCAGGAGAAAGGGAATTTGCCCGGGAGGTATGAAAGTGCCTTTTAGCCACCGTCTGCTCGGGCCCAGAGTTACTGCTTTCCCTAAACAGCTGTGTCTCTATTCCTCTGACTCACCATCACAGCCGCCGAGGAGCTATATGTTTTATTGGTATCCCTGGGGTTACTAATCTTGCTATTGAGGATATAATTTTGCATAAATTTTGTTTTTTCACTGTTTATTTGCACGCATATTTTTAAATAAAAGCAATTGGTAGGACAGGTGTGTAGTAAATCTTTTGTTGGAAAGAAAATACAATTTCTGTTGTATTTTTCCATCACTAGGTAATAATTATGAACTCTCTGTTTGAAAGATATGGGTATGGGCCACCTCACAAGTGTTTGGGCCAAACAAATAATGTGATCTATTTTTCACTTGTAAAAAAATTTTGATTTGTTTCATTTTTGGTTTTGGTTTTGTATTATGAATTAGAGAAAGAAGTCATGTTGAAAAACAAACAAAAAAAGCATGCAGCTACCATTTGGAGGCTGGAGTTGTACCAGGCATTTTAGGGCTGTCTGATTTTCAGGCTCCACCACTCATTACTGATGATGAGCTGGACTGTCCCTAACTTAGCCCTGCTTCTCTCATCTAGTATGCTAAATGGCGATGGGGTTTGGATAAAATAACCCACGCACAGCTTCTAGAAGGTTCCTGACACATAGGAAGTACTTGCACTATTTCTACTGTAGTATCTGCAATGTGAATTTATTGTGATGTGTGGATTAAAGTTCCCGGAAGGCTAAGGCAAGAAATAAAAGAACGTGAGAGAGAAAGAGAAAGACAGAGCACCTGTTAAAGATTCTACGCAGCTAAATGATTGAATTAGAGATGATGGGGAGCAAATGTTACAAACCAGAGCCAAATTACCTTGGGCGTTCTTAACTTGTTGATAGCCATCCACTGCCCCAGCCACATGCACACACACACACACACACACACACACACACACACACACACACACACACACGTTGGTGGGGTGCTTCTTCTCCAAGCAGCAGAACTAAAGCTTTAGGTTCAGGTAGCCAGCACGGTTCCTATGCCTGCTTCACAGTGTACGCTCGTTTATTTGGCAGAGCTCTCCCCCACCAGCCCTTGCCTCCTCTGTGACGTACTTCTTGGCGAGCAGGGCCTGTGAAGATGGAACCTTTAGGTGACATCACCACTATGACCCACCAAAATAGCTTGGCATTGGCCAGACTGTCAAACTGGTGGGGGCACATTTTATGCTGTGTCACCAGGCACATCGCATGGTGTCCAGGGGAATTTCAGTGACTATCTGTTCTTGCCACCATCCATTGTTCCATGCTGTGGGGCTGTGGGTAGCAGAGATGTGCCCTTCCCATTGGAAGCCATGTTGGTGAGGAGAAATTCTTACCATGGCCCCCCATCAGAGGCCCAAACCCTTAGCTGCTGTATTACTTATTCATGATGCTGTTCTATCAATGGCTATCTGATAGACCCTTTCCCGGGCGATTTTTGTCCCCACAAATATTTATCATATGGTGGACACTGTGGACTGTGGTGGCATTTTCTGCCTGTGAACGCTCCCTTCTTATCCTAGGAGGAACACAGTCTTTAAACACCCTTTGTTTCCCAAAGGCCCAGTGTTTCTAATCCAGATGGTGTTGGTGCACTCAGTCACTGTTCCCTGCTGTGGCTGCTGTTATCGGCTTCCCTGGGGCTGTTTAACTGCTCTTAGCTTGGATAAAAATGCTATTCTTAGCACGGTGTTTCTTAAGTAGCTGAAAAGTATTTTTTCCCTCAAGTCTTTGGAAGCAAGGCATTATACTTCTTGGCTCATTCTATTAGCTCCAGGTGGATGATTTGGAAGCCCCTCCCACTGTGTTGACTAAACACTCAGCCCCTGCTGCAAGCCAGGAAATGATTAATTTTGCTTTGAGACTTTCTCTTGTACAGAGCACTTGGTGGGTGGGACGTTCTTGCAATGGCACAGCCAAGATTTCCTTGGCCAGTCATCCTTGACTCGGCTTGAGGAGCAGAGGTTGTCACCTCTCTGTGTGCTGGACAGTTCTTTGAGAGGCTTTGTGAAGCAAAGAGTTTAGGAGAAGCTGCGTCAATGCAGACAAAACAGCTTCAAAACTTCCACCAGGGTTGTGGTTGGAGGAAAGAGACTATAAAACCACAGGAAGCAAATTGTACATCTTGCTCTCCAAAATATGACAAGAAGATGGGCGATCACTTTTAATTTATGCGGGTGGCAAACCCAGAAGACTGAGTGAGCCCTGATGGAGGCTCTATCTGTAAAACGATCTGTATTTAAAGATATGCCAAACAATGAGGCTTATTCTGTATGGACAGATGGCACAGTGAAGTCAAGTCTTTAAAATCTGCTTAAACATGGTGATTGAATATGTTAATCAGAAAGAGCTATAGTAACAACCTGCCTCACATTAAAAAACATCACTGCTAGTTATTAAGTTGCACACGTGTGCATGTCTCTGTAGATGTATGTGGAGTGTGTGTTTAAACATACTTACCCTCTGGGGTGAGAGCACTTTCAGCTCGTCCAGAGGACCCACGTTCAGTTTCTAGGGCTCCTGTTAGATGGCTCAGCATCATCTATCGCTCCAGCTCCAGGCACCGTCATGATGGCTTCTGGCCTCTGAAGGTAGCCACATACATGTGGACTTGTATGCACATGCACATTTGCACATACATGCTAAAATAAAATTACCCTGCATACTGTTACACGGGGAAAAAAGTTAACTCACTCAGATCAATGTTGGTTTAATCAAATTTTATTGTAATGTGGAACAAGTCTCTCAGGCAACTGGGGAATGCTTGCATTTAAGGGATGAAGTATAACCTAAAGTGCTGAAAGTGTCACCAGATTTAGGTGAAGGGAAACCACTACCTGTCATAGTGATGCTCCGTGTTGAGCATTTGTGCTAAGCAGCCACAAATTCAACATGGAACCATGTAACATGAGGGCGGGCTTGTTGGGGTTTCTGTCCTGCCCAGTCCCCCAGCCATTTAGTCCCAGAGAAAATCACGCAGAGAGTCTACATTAGGTTATAAACTGATTGGCCCATTAGCTCAGGCTTCTTATTAGCTCTTATAACTTACATAGTCCATTATTCTTATCTATGTTAGCCATATGGCTCAGTACCTTTCTCAGCGGGGCAGGTCACATCCTGCTTCTTCGGTGGTCCAGGCAGGAGTGCCAAGGGAGCTTCCTGCTTCCCAGAATTCTCCTATCCTCCTTACTCTGCCTCTACTTCCTGTCTGGTTGTCCCACCTATACATCCTGGCTAATGGCCAATCAGCATTTATTTAAATCATGATTGACAGAATACAGACAATTCTCCCGCACCAGAACCAGAGCACTGGAATGAGGTAACTTGTTACATTTCACAAAATGTCAATTTCATCTAGAGAGCACCATATTTTTTAAGCTTATCAACATGCAAATAATTTATCTACCAGAGCTGCACAAGGACAGGGCAGCCTGGAGTAGACCCACATTCTTACCAAGGGTAAGTAGGAGAGCTACAAGAGCCAGGGATAAATGAGCCAGCCTTCTGCAAAGCTCTGTGCTCTCACCAGCACCTTTTGACTCTGGTCATAGAGCAAGAGGCTGAGAAAGCCTGGCCGAGAGCAGCTACTGGGGTTCAGAAGATAGAGGAGCTTGCATAATCACACAAGGCAGGCACACAGACACTGGCAGTTGGGTCTGCCAAGGCAGATGGGTAGAGGAGCCAAGGTCCCAGAGCTTGTCAGCACAGATGTCCCCTCAAGGCTAATGCTGACTGCCCTGCTGGATCATGACAAGGAGAGAGCCGGCGAGAAGAAACCGAAAGGTGGAGGAGGGTCAGGTGGCTTCATTAGGACAAGGACGTAAAAGTCAGATGAGAATCCTCACAGTGCCCAGTGCCCTTGGCTAGGTCGACAGGGGGCAACTGTGCAATTGAACAACCCAGCTCAGGTGCACCCCTCTCTCTCTCCCTCTTTGGTTTTCGGGTTCATTTGGACTGCTCCAGCAAGACACCCTAGACCGAGCAAGCAACAGCAATCTATAGCTCTCAGTCCTAGAGACAGAGAAATCCAAGATCAAGACGCCAGGAGACAGGCTCTCCCAAGCGCTGTCTGGTTCAGATGTCACCTGCTGCTGTATTCTCAAGTGGTATGTGAGGTGAGCAATGTTTTAATCATCTTTTATGAAGATGTGAGTTCTAGTGATGAGAGGCCCTCATGATGTCATTGCTTCCTGAAGTTCCGTTCCCCTTGGTACCAAGTGTCAGCCTATGAACTTGGTGGACACCAACACTCAGACCACGGGATACAGGGTCGATTCCTCAGTGGAGAGATCTGCTGGCCTGTCGTCGCCAGGTCTGTCCCTTTTGCAGTTACTTTTATTGTGTGCTCTCAACCAATCCAGCTTTATCTTTCCCCTAGCTGATCTATAATTACCTCAGCACCGTTTATCAAATAATACATTTTACCTGACAATTTGTGCTTTCAAACGAAACCTTTATCAAGCACTAAATGGATGAATAAACAGGTCTGTATTTCTGGATTTATAATTAATCCTGCAAATTCACCTGTGTATTGAAATAGAGTCTGATTCACAGTATTTGCAGGATATGCACTGCTCATCCAGCTCCCCCAGTTCTTGTAGGTCAACTCTGTCTCCTATGCACCTAACTTCAATTCTTTTGTTGCTTTTAAGCCCATCAGCTGTATCTCCTCCCCAAAGCATTAAGATGAGGACAAAACCTTTAGCTCGTGAGCTTTTGTGGGAAGAAGAAGGGGGTTACATCCAAACTGTGGCACCTTGCTGTCCTCTGGTGATGTAAGGAACATAGGTAAGGGAGGGACTTAGGCTAACAAGGTTTTTTCAATGTGGCCTTTCCTAAGAGGCCGCTTACCCTGGGATCTTTAGTAAACACTGGATAATTTAGTCTTTCTGCCTGGGGCAATCAGTTTCAAATGGTTTTATGGTCCATGATGTCAGCTCAGTGGTTCCAGGAAGGTGAGTGACATTCAGAGGCGTCTTTTTACAGTGATGAAGTGCAGGCTATTGTCTGATATGAGCATTGCAGGTTTAGGACCAGAGCTGATTCGTAGACAAATGTCTCATCCTATGGGGTCAGTTTTTACATCATCTTGATACGTGTCAGAGTAGTGATTAGACAGCTGTAAGAAACAGAATCTGATGTTTCATGTTTCAAAAGTGCCTTGAGTCAGCTTCACAGGTAAACAGCAAACACTGGGCCCTGCTGGAGTAGCTGGTCCAGCTATCTCCCCCAGACCCAAACTCTGGCAAGCTGAAGCAAAAGTTTGGAGTAGAAAATTACTAACAGCCCAGCCTGCCTGCAAGGTCATGCCTCTGATAAGCATTACACCAAACAGGAAGTAAAACGTAGAGATAGAACCCACTCATAGAGAAAAAGATGAATATAAACAATAGGAGAAAGAGGCCTTGGTAAGACTGTACCTTCCTGGTGACTCAGCTAGAAAGGAAAGGGGTTTGGTGTGTTAGCATTATAAAACATGCATGCATCACCAGTTCACCTGCCATTCTAGGCTGGCTCACAGCCTTGCACAGTCATAAAATAAGCTGCCTCATTTTTTTTTGTCACTCTGAGTCTCCAGGGCTCTTAATTATGAAGCAATGATTTTTATTTCTCATGTAGTCATCCATGGCCACAAACGGGGAGTCAGCAAACACATAACATAGCTCTTCGCCACATGCCTGGATACCGTCTTCATGCTATGATGCTCTGTCCGTGAGCTGAGTGTCCCTTACCAGAGTAAGGGAGATTCTCACCATATGGATTTAGGCACAAGTTATTAGATAATAATAGGGAGGGTGGTTTTGTGTACATAGCCATGTGAAATAAGAGTGACAGGTTAGGTAAGGGGTACCCAGATAACTAGTGAAGCAGTGTTTCAGGGTCTGTGAGGATGTCTCTGTAGGAGATTGGCAGTTGTATCAGGATGCTAATGAAGGAAGATGACTCTAAGTTGTGTCATATTGACAGCTGAAGCTCACTAGGACACATTGTCACCTAGATATCAGAACACCCTGCCTGTCCCCCCAAATTCCAATGAACAGAGACAGGAATTGGACCTTTAAGCCATTCTTCATTCTGAGTCAATAATCTGCGAAGTCAGGGAACTCACCTCTAGACACTTTTCCTTCCTTCTCTCATCTCCGGCCTGTACACTTTACAGGGACTAAGAACCAAGGCTGTCATCTTTCCAAAGTTAGGTCCTGTCCCCGTGGTCATGCTGGCGGTCTCCTCTCTGAGAGTCAAGGAGTGGTGCTTTTCCTGCATTTTCTCTCCCTACGTCACAGGCTCTCATACTTCAAAGGCTTCTCAGCCTCACGTTCCTTCCAAGGTGACATCTAGGTTAAAGGTTAACTCAGTAGAAACTGTTAGCAACAAGCATGCCTGGGCTCTTTAATGTATACATGCCGATCGGTTCCATCCTACAGTGTACTAATGCATCATCATACAGAATAGAAACCTGACCCCATTAGCTCTCCCATTCCTGTTCTGTTATCCACACCATCAGCCTCCCTGGTGGCTCTGGACTTGGAGTGAGCTACACTGACAGTTCCTCTGGGTCTCTAGCTGGCAGAGGGTCCTGACACTGCTCTGCCTCCACAGTCACTCTCACATCTGTCTGTCTCTGTCTCTTTCTTACTGGTTCTCCCTCTGGAGTACTCACTTATGATGCAATATTATGGTGATGTTAAGAGACTGGACCTTCTGCTGGACCTTACAACCAAAGTTGGTAATACACCTTGCTGTCACTTAAGACTGCTATTCTACTGTGTGTCCAGCCTGTTTGTTTAACCTTCCTTTTAGAGAATAACATAACAGGTAACTTTACCTACCATGGATTTTATAACCAAAGCTATTGCAAGGCTGTAATCTTCCATACCTCTGACCTATGAGTAATGCATGTGCATACATGAGTTACGATAATCATTTGTGTAAAACAGGATGTGGGAAGAAAGCGGCTTTACAAGATCAATTTCTGATGTGGGAGGTCCTTCTGTCTATGTGTTGTTTTTATTGGTTAATGAATAAAGAAGCTGACTTGGCCTGTGTGATAGGGCAGAGTAGAGCTCGGCGAGGTGGGGGACTAAACTAAATGCTGGAAGAAAGGAGGCAGAGTCAGAAGAAGCCATGGAGCAACCACCAGAGACAGATATGCTGGAACCTTGCTGGTAGGCCATGAACCTCGTGGTAAAATATAAAATACTGGAAATGGGTTAATACTAGATTTAAGAACTAGCTAGCAATACACTTAAGTGATTGGCCAAGCAATGATTTAAATAATATAGTTTCTGTGTGATTATTTTGCAAGTCTGGGTGGCCAGGAAATGAACAAGTGGCCTCCTACTACAAATTTCTACCATAAATGTTGGACACAACATACAGCTGTTGCTTGATAAGCGCTGATGTTTATAACACTTGTTATATGGGGTCAGTTGGAGTAAAGTGACTTAATCCTTTGCAAAACTCTGTTAAAGATTGCTGTATTCTTCGTTCCTTCTTTATGTGATGCTGTTCCTGTTAGTCAATAAAAGAGGAAGCCAAACCTTTTGCTGAGGACAGACACAATACAGAGAAACACTGACACCGTGAAAGAGACAGACAGCTTTGCAAGACAGTATTCAGGCACACATGGCCTCATATTAAAGACAAGGATTATGGAAGATACTGGGAGGGCCAGTAGAGAGGGGAGATAGAAAGTACAAGTGATTTGAAGGGGGAAGTGGGGAAAATGGGAGCCTTTAATTACAGAGGGGGTTGATAAGTACAGAAGAAGGGGGTCAATCAATAATAAGGATATCTGAAAAAGTCATAAGAAATCATATTATTATCTACTTACATAAAATTACATATAATACATATACATTTGTTTATACATATGATGTGGGATTCCCCTCTGTATACTGTGAATATCATTGGTTAATAAAGAAACTGCTTTGGGCCTATAGCAGAGCTATAGGGGAACAGAGCTAGGTGGGGAAAACTAAACAGGATGCTGGGAGAAAGGAGGTGGAATCAGAGAGAAGCCATGCAGCCCTGCTGGAGATAGACGCCAGAACTTTTCCTGGTAAGCCACAGCCACATGGCGATACACAGATTAATAGAAATGGGTTAAATTAATAAGAGTTAGCCAATAAGAAGCTAGAGCTAATGGGCCAAGCAGTGATTTAATTGATACAGTTTCTGTGTGATTATTTTGGGGCTGAGCTAGGAACCAACAAGTGGCCTCCCCCAACATACATATAGTTTAAATAAAATTTTCCTATTTGGGTTGACAATACTACACCCAAGAGCCATAGACTATCTAACAAAAACTCCAGCATCAGGCATAAGAAGCCCCCTTTTGAGCTGTTGGTCAGGTTGTCCACGAGACTGCCGAAACAAAATTCCTAACTACATCCTAAGTATTTATTCTTATGCCCACAGATAAGTGTAGTTCTCACCTCTCACCAAAGAAATGTCTCTTTGTGAGAGATGGAGACCATTACAGAGAAACTGCAGCCAATCAAAAAGCAGAGAACACATGATCATGAGGTGATCATGAGGCAATTGGCCCCAGCTGATGTGTCTATAACACAATGCCTGCAGCCAAGGCTCAGGGATCATAGCAGAGAGGAGGCAGAAGACTGAATGCAAGAGCCTAAGGAACAGAACATTCAGTATGAGGCTGTATGTCCTGGAAATGTCAGCAGCTGCTTCATCCCACGAAGTCTCATCAACATCGCTGCCTGTGAGACATCAGAATGAGCACAACACAAAATAGGCATGCTAACAGGGAAGGGGGAAGACCTCTCTGGGCCCCAACCCTAGACAAAGAACTGCAGGCACCTAAGGAATGTAGAGATGGGGAGAAGTTGTCTTCCCCAAGGAGGACTCCTCCAGTTGATCATCCACTCCTGTAGGAGGCACCGTTTAGAGAAACACTGGAGGAACCACCAGGCTTGTTAAACGCACAAGCCTATTTTCTTCACGGGGAGGGAATGGTGCCTGTTCACCCAGAAGGCTGGAGTGGATGTTGTCTAACAACCCGGTGATCTTTTTGCTGTTCTATGGAGCCAGCCTTTCTGAATCCCTGAAATCCTGAGCATTGTTTAGGCCCCAGTCCCGAGCTTTGTCTCCCAGTAAATAGAACCATCCTTATGGAAGAGGCCCCATGTACATTGCATCCTCCATCAATAGAGTCCATCCTTATGATTATTACAAATCCTCCTTAGGCCTTTACCCTGAGCATTGTTATCAGCCAATAGAACTCATTCTTATTACAAAGGTCATGGGTGCTTTGCTACTTTCCCAGGGAGTTTTTGTGTAACTCTGCCTAAAGCTTTCTTATCATGTGGAAACCTCTTTCCAAAGTTTTACTGTGCTTAAATGAGTAAGAAAAAAAAAACCTGTGAAGTCAGACTCAGGGAGTTTTGACTCAGCGCCTGCTAAACTGGAGCCAGCCCTAGTTTCATTCTTCATGAGTCCTTTCCCTGCAAATCTTAATGCTTGCAGGTCCCAGTACAATCCCAAGTGGTCATCCCTGAGATCGTATATGTACAAACAACATTATACAGACTGTACAGCATTATACAGATTGTATTTATATATTTAGGTGTATGTCTCTCTCTCTCTCTCTCTCTCTCTCTCTCTCTCTCTCTCTGTGTGTGTGTGTGTGTGTGTGTGTGTGTGTGTGTGTGTGTGAACAGAGGCCATGAATCTGAAAGAGAGCAAATGAGTACAGTATGTGGGATGGGTTGGAGAGAGGAAAGAGAAGGGGGAAATGACGTAATTATACTTTAATTTTAAAATTACATATGTATATATAAAAGAAAAAAAGACTCCTATTAGGGGCCAGCAAGTTGGCTTACTAGGTGAGGGTGCATGATGTCAATCCTGAGGACCTGATTCAATCTCTTGAACTCATATAAAAATGTGCATTTATAACCCCAAGACTTCAGAGACAGAGGCAGGAGGATGCCTGGAGCTTTCTGACTAGACAGCATAACCTGCTCAGCAAGACCTAGGCCAATAAGAGACCCCTCCTCTAAACAATAGGATGTATTGACACCTGAAATTGGCCTCTGATTTCTGCACATGCTTATATACATGAATTCCTGCCATTTCAGTGAAGGAGTGGAGATGTGGGGTACTCAGATATGAACCACCCATTCTTTCTGATATGTGTAAATGTACCTGCTAAGAGTAAATATCTTAAACTGTAACAGGGCCCCAGACCTTAGGAACCCCCAGACATTAGCACAAATGACTTCATGATGGAAGTACCATTCAGGCTATAACCTCAGCACATAGACAGCACAACCTGACAAAAATGAAAACGAAGACATCAAGGCCCATAGTTCTGAGATCATTTCTAAATGTACCAACCTTGCTTTTGGGCTTCTGTAATTCCACTTCTGGCTAACTGTTCTTGTTTCCTGAAGTATGTCAACCCAGGATATGGTTTTGTGCTTAAAAGCTCACACAAGGAAGCTCAGGGTTACACTGGGTTTCTGAATACCCAGTGTTGTTACCTGTAGCTAATAAAGGCTTTCTAGTGGCTTTAACCAATGTCCAAGTGGTCTTCTCTGGTGCATACCCACAACAGAACTTGGTGCAGAATTCATACATTTGATAGGGATTCCTAGCCTGAGGGGAAGTGGTGCCTCCTTACCGTGTTTTGTGTGTAAGCATCTCCTGCTTTCTTTTTATTATATTTTTTTTCCCTAGATGCAGTGAGGCTGAGTCATTTCCTGTCCACCTTAAATAAACTCCAAAGATATATTTTCAGCCTTAGTAATACATGAATTAACTCAAAAACAGTATTCATGAAAAATGCCATATTTAGTTCATCTTTCTTTAACATTTGTATGGTAAAGGAAAGCAAGTGAAGTTATTTTTGCAAAGGAAATTGCTTCATGGAGTCTTTTTAAAGATTTAAGAATTTCAGTGCTTTGGGTATCATAATTGTGGTTAAGATTTATCAAGTAATTACCAGTAAGCCTATCATTGTTTGTTTAAGAGTGCTCGAGTTGCCAGTGTAACTACTAATTTTCAACTTAAGTACATTTTGTGTGCATTATTTTCTGAGATAAAGTATTGGCTGGGCTAGTTGCTGTTTCTGTAGAAAAACAGAATGGAAATAATATGGTTTTGATCAGGATTATGATGTATGAGTCACCTCATGTTCATTACAACAGCCCTGAGAAGTAATTAAATGTATATATACTTGACAAACAAGGAAATTGAGGCTCAAGGTGCGTAAGACAGCTGTCCCATTTCATAGGCAGTAGAAGAGGAGTGAGAGGGGCCACCATTCCTGCTCCCCCGTCCTGGTTATTTCTCTATCTTTTCTCAAGCTCACCACTTCCTGTCGATTCTCAACCCAGCATCTTGCTTACTGTTACACATTTCAGTCATGTCATGTTGAACAGCACTTCATGAATGTCTCGTGTTCCTGGAAAGTGTTAGCCTTTTGTTTAAATAGCAAACAGCCTTCAAATGTACAGGGAGTGGGACAGGAGATATGGTCCTATAGTTAAGAGTACTGGCTGCTCTTTGCAGAAGACGCAAGTTCAGACCCCAGCACCCACATGGTGGCTCACTATCATCTGTAACTCAGTCCCAGGAGACCCAATGCCTTTTTCTGACCTCTGCGGACACCTGGCATCCATAAATGCAGGCATAACACTCACACGTATAAAAGCAAATAAATCAAAAAAACAAATTCCCACAAGCAGCAAATCCTGTACAAAGATTTAGAAAACCACAGCACCTAGATACATCCCATAGCCTTAAAGAAGCATAAATCAAGCCTGCCTCTGTAAGAAACACGTCTAGAGCTGGAGAGATGACTCAGTAGCTGTCAACTTGACTACATCTGGAACCAGCTAAAATTCAAGCAGCTGGGCACATCTGTGAGAGATTTTCTTGATTGGCTCCTTTGAAGTGGTAAACCCACCTTAAATCTGGACCACGCCTTCTGGTGGCCGCCCACAGAAAAGGAGACAGAAGAAGGAAGCATCTGGGTTTTGCCTGCTTGCCCTCACTCTAGCTGGCAAGTTCATCCATCCTGCTGTGGAGGTATTCCTTCTCTGATGTTAGGACCTACTTCTTTGGGATTCCAATGTAGACTGGAGACCAGCTGAGATATCCAGCCTCGTGGACAAAATGACTGGATTCTTGACTTTTCCGTTATGAGACAGCCACTGTTAGACTAGCCCAACCACAGCCTCTGAGCCACTCTAGTAAATTCCATATATAATACAATATGCAATAATAAAAGAAGAAGAATGAAGCACATCTCTACAGAGGAGAGAGGAAGTAACAGAGAGTGTAGCCTCATCAAAGTTCACAGCTGCCTACTTTTGTGGTTCCCCGTCCGACCCTCCCACCACATCTGGTCCAGAGCTGGAACACAGGGACCAGCACACAAGAGATCTCTGTAACCTCTGATGCTGTGGCAGGAAAATTGCCAGTAGGGTGAGTGGGGTTGAAGCTCAGACATATGGTTTCAGAGTTGGCCCCTCCTCTGTGTCCCCTCCAGGTCACACTGTAGGAAAATCACGTCTTCATAGGACGTCTGTAAGGCTCAACGGGACTCAGCCTTCCCAGGAGCCGTTTCTGCTTACTTTATGCCAAACTTGTCAGCTTCTCTGACCTTTCACCTGAAAAGGAGGCCTGCTGTTTCAGGACTCTTCATTGGATGACCACTGGGGAGGTCTGTTGTTTCAAGAGTCTTCTTTGGCTGTTCCTGCACTCCTCCCACCCCCGACTACATGTCTTCATTGCTCAGGAAAGCATTCCATTGTTCATGGGTCTCTTCAGTGACCTCCTCACAGCTGTAACTGCTCCCCCAGAGACCCTCCCTTCCCATCTCCTTCCTCTTCGATACCAGTTCACATTCTGCTTGTCTCTCTCATTCGTAGTCTGCTCCATTCTTCAGAACATGAACTCTACAAACACAGATCTTTTCATTCTCTCCTCTATTTTCTGCTTTCTGCATCCCCTGAAACAGCAATTGTCCCACAGCAGGGACCCCAGAAATGGTTTGAATGAGAAAACAGAATCAGCAATTCCAAGATTACACCATTTTCCTTCTCTGGCAGCCTGTACTTTATGTGTACGTGTGTATGTGGGGGGGTATGTTCACATGGGTGTGCATGTGTGTATGTGTGGGGGTATGTTCACATGGATGTGTATGTGTGTATGTGTGGGGTATGTTCACATGGGTGTGTATGTATGTGTGCATGTGTGGAGGTATGTTCACATAGGTGTGTATGTGTGTATGCATGGATTTATGCTCACATGGGTGTGTATACGTGGGGGTATGTTAACATGGTGTGTATGTATGTATGTATGTGTGTGGGTATGTTCTCATAGGTGTGTATGGGTGTATGTATGGGTGTATGGTCACATAGGTGTGTATATGTGCATGTGTGGGGTATGTTTACATGGGTGTGTATGTGTGGGTGTATGCTCACATGGTTGTGTATATGTGTAATATGTGTATGTGTGGGGGTATGTTCACATGGGTGTATACATATGTATATGTGGAGATATGTTCACATGGGTGTGTATGTGTATAGGTGTGGAGTATGTTCACATGGGTGTGTATGTGTGTGGGAGGTATGTTCACATGGGTGTGTATGTGTATATGTGTGGGGATATGCTCACATGAGTGCAAATGTGCATGGGCACATATTTATATATGTGTACGGAAGCCAGTGTTGTTCTGAGGGTGATGACCATTTTAAATTTTTTTTTTTTTTTTAGCATCTCTCATTAGTCTGGAGCCTCTGAAGCAGCCAGACTGACTGGTCAGTGAGCTCCAAGGATCCTCCTGCCTCCGCCTCCCCCACACTAGGGTTAAACACACATACCACCAAACCTTGCTTTTTTATGTGGGTGCTGGGAATTAAAACTGAAATCCTTGTGCTTGCTATGGAAGCAGGCACTTTACTAAGCCAGCTTCCCAGCCCCACTCCACATCCTTTATTAATATACTTGACAGGAAGAAATGAGATGAACAGTGTTGAAGGCAGCACACGAGAAGAGGGAAAAAGTGCATTTTACAAAACGAAATCACAACAGCAACTATAAGCAAGAGGAACTTCTAAAAGAACTTTATGTTTTGTACATGCCTTGGAAGTCTCATTTTGACAACAAAGCAAGACCCATCTCCAACTACATTTGTTCTGGGAAGACACTGTCCACCCTCTTTCTCTAGAAGGTTCCATCTTTTATGTTTCATACAACTTTCTCTCTGGACACTTAGGGAACATACCAAGTTCCAGAAAGCCAGCTGCCACACTCCGAGCTAGTCAGACTCAGCAGATGGCTCCAAACTTGCTTCTTTCACCTGCAGTTAGCTGTTACCTCTGAACCAAAGCACTCCCTCAGGAAGAGAACAGCTCCGGAGAGGCAAAGAGACTCAGGACACTCACTTGAAACACAACTCAGCAACCTCATTAAAATCATAAGACACAGAACTCCCCACTCTCCCTGCTTACATAAGCACTGACCAGTTATGGGGGGTGCAAGGAATATCTTCAGGGGAGTCACCTGCCGTCTGCACAGGGAACTACAGAGATGATCTTCCATGAATTGCCATCATTGCTGGGGCGGGGCTTTTCCCTCAGTCAGATGCCTGTGTGACCCAAGTTCCTGCCAGTAATTCTTTTAACCGTAGATTCACCAAGTGCGACTTGGGTGAAATTGTTTCTATGCTCTGTCCTTGCTCTATCTGTGTTTAGCAGGGATATCTTCAACAGGAAATACTGCAAATGTTCCCTTTCCCGGGTCCACAATACCCAGAAGCATTTTCACTCGGGCCACAACTGGGAAGGACCCCTTCATTGGTCAGAAGGAGTCATGTGCTAGGTTAGAAGTCCTGAAGTATGAATAAGCTTACATTGGTCTTACAAACCCTACGAAGCCTTGAAATCATGTGACTTTCTCTCCTCTGGGAGATATTGGGCCCATCCCTGGCCTGCTAGGGCCTCAACTTCCTCCTGCACAAGTGTGATCACACACACATCTCAGAGAAGAGGCCAGAAGCTAAAGGAGACAATGTGAGCAGTACTTCCTGGGAAGAAACTGTCTGAACAGCCTAAACAACTGATCAAAGCTTCAGTGATTCCAAGAGGTTGGAATGTTGCAGGTCCAAACCCACGGCAATTTATCTTGGATGATCTTTAGCCCTACTAAGAGGCCTTTACTTTGCCTCTTCTAGGTCAGACCTTACATCCTGCTATGAGCCCAACTTAACATCCTAACAAACACACAAAAACTTGTTGGGGTGTGTTATCTTAACAAAACCCTACTTTTCCACCAATCAAAGAGCTAAACATGTTATCAGACAGGATCCAAGGCCAATAGCAGAGTAGAACCCGTCTTGCTGTGCCCCGCCTTGGTTCTACAACTGTATTTTCAAAAATGCTTTGATTTATAGCTTTCTTTTTTCAGGTACTGTAAAAATCCCATGAAACTGCCTCCATATTAGAACGCTGATTTGGTATAACCTCAACCTAGATTCCCAGGTCATGATTGCTCCTATTTTCTCCAGTATAAACCATGCCTCTTGTATCTTTGAGATGAAAGCTGTTTCTTTGGATGACATCACGCAGATTGAAGGATTCAGCGTGGCAGAGAGGGAGAGAGAATACTGACAATCATTTGGAACTCCCATGGTGCCTCATTTTCTTCAGGCTGCACGGAGGCCCATTATTTCTGCAATCCATGGAAGAAGTGATTTTATTCTCAACTGATCAAGTAATAATGTTCCAGAGTCAGAAAACACGTAGAAAAGTCATCATCTACTGAATCTTAGATTCAATGTGTAAATTTGAGTTTCCAAGGCTTTCTCTGGTTGTGATTAAAGACCTAGATCCTGCTGCCTGTGGTCATGTGACCAAGCACAGTGTGAGTGTGTGTGTGCGCAACTGTGCATGATCGTGAGGGTGTTTGCGTAAGTGTGTGATGTGTGACTGGGTGTGTATGAGTGTGTGTGTGTGTATGATTGCGTGTGCAATTGTGTATGATTGTGAGGGTGTTTGCATAAGTGTGTGATGTGTGTGTATGTATGAGTGTGTGTGTGTTTTTGCTCTCTGCCACTCTCATTTTCCTTTTTAATTAACTGTGAGCTTGAGAGACAGCAGAGCTGTCACACCTATCAGTAGGAGAGAGACCTTGCCACAGATGAAAATACTTACTCTATGACGAACAGAACACTGTCTGTAAAATCAGGAAAATCAGTGTTAGCTAAAAGTGCTAAAAAGAATTGTCAGTTCGAGCTTCTTGGCATAAAATTCAAAGATCTAAAAGAAAACTGAAAGCCAGGCCTGGTGGTGCACATCCCAGCAACCACTGCCGAGGATGCAGGGAGAGGAGGATCCTCTGACTCTCTGGCCAGCCTCACTGAATCAGAGGGTGTAAAACACTGTTGTGACTGGCTACAGTCTCCCTGGTCCTCTTGAGAATCAGTACCTTCCAGTATGTGTCCCTGTACGATGGGATTTTTCACAGGCCTGAGCTCAGAGAGACTCGGAAGACACTGCCTTGCTTTGAGGCCACCACGCTGGTTAGGTGCCGGCATCCGATTAGTGCCGAACAGCTGAGTCCTGGCTGTGTTACAGGGCCTCACTGCTGGGAAGCAACGAAGAAAGCCCTTCAGTCCTTTGGGAGGTACGGGCTGAGCTTGTTAGGCTAGCTGGGCCCTCAGATAGTCTGGGATCCTAGGAAGGACCAGCCTCTGGCTGTAGCTGAAGGGATCAGCTAGACCCTTACTTCTTACTTTAGACCCCACACTGGGGCTCCGTGCTTTCCGTCCACTGGGCTCTTAAGGCCTCTTCCATGGACCTTTTAACATGGCTGGCTTGGGGGTATCAGGAAAGCTTCTCTTATAACATGAAAATGGCACTGGTTAAGGTCTAGTGCAATAGTTAAGCTTTAGGCTTCATTTTTTGTATATCCGTTGTTTAAAGCAGGTCACAGGGTGAGAGTGTGTGCTACCTCAGGAGCCTCCAAACGTCCCCCAAATCTGGACCTGCAGAAGGACTGAGTCTCTTTCCCTGTAAGCTTACTCTATCTGGATCACACTGACTCGGGATCCTTTCTGGCACCTTGGCTAGAAACAGTTCTTCCCGTCCCCAAAGTCTCCTCCCTTTCTCTCCTGCATTGTTCTGGATTGTTCTTTGTTTCTGTGTTCGATTACAGGAGTGGGCCAGGCAGGAACTCTGCCATACCTGATGCCTTGGCAGGCCGTGGGCAGACTCAGAATTTCCAGCTAGAAGCACCCTCCCTGCCCTCACTCCATTGCTTGCACCACTGCTTCCTGTGTCCAGTCCTCTTCTGGTCTTCAATGCATGGGTGGGAAGCTGACATGTGATCACAGAGCCAAAGCAGTCTACCTAGATAATACCTTCCCTGGAAATTGATGACCTCTCCTTGTGGTGAGAGATGGCTCTGAGGGTCTCCAAAACCTTTCATGACTCAGTCAGGTCAGCATTCTTACTCAGTAATGGACAGAAAGGATAAGATGTTTACAGCCAATTCTGTTTCTAAACTAAATAGTAATGTGGAAGGGAACCGAGTTTCATAAGCCAAGCAAGTGTTTTCAATTATTTTCCATAAAATATGGGTATAGGCTGAGATCCAAATTAAAAATTCAGGCTAGCATAGATCATAAGAAAAAGATCAAGACTCCTGTTAACTAATGGGAGTAAGTTAAATGGTGTTCTCCCACCAGAATACAAGACTAGTGGGAAGAGATGAAATTGCTGTAATTGGGCTAGCAAGACGGCTCAATAGGTAAAGACACATGCAAGCCTAGCAACTTGAAGTCAGTCCCAGGAGCCCATGTACCAGTGGGAAGGAGAGAATCAACTCCACAAGGCACCCCTATGTACACATCATGCATGCAGGCACACAGAATAATAATGCATAAATCATTTTAAAGTTTAAAAATTTATCTTAATAAAGAAATACAGCAAATAAGAAATAAATATAGAGTTATCCTCACCAAATTAGATTTCCAGGATCACCAGGCCCTCCCCTGCAGCTGGTGTTGGTGAGAAGACCAAGGAAATGATCTGTATGCATGGTTGCCATGGATATCATTTATCTGCAGGTTTCTAATATGTCTGTGGCACTCACAAAAAAATGTCTGAAGACTGCCCCAGTCACGGAAGATTTTTTAAGAAATGCAAACAATTCCGCTCCTCATGGCACTGGCTTTGATCCTTCTTTTGCCAGGTATTGGCTCCCAGCACTGCATGGCTCCTCCTAGTCACTGGGACGCTCACTGTTTCTATAAACACACAGAGGTCTTTGATTTCAGAAACACTGACAGCAAAATGGACGAAGGAAAGATCAAAGCTTGTGTTAAGTAACGCAAAGAAATTAAATGTGGTCGCACCATAACAGTCTTTGCTAAGGGATGCCAGGACCATTTATTTCCACTGTTCATGTGGCTGGATTTGGAATCAACCAGGACACTGAGGCACACCCCTGCTGTGCAGTGCACTGTAGGCATCCCCAGAGGCTACGAACTGATGGAGAAACCAGCTCTGAATGTAGGCGGTACCATTGCACAGGACAGAACCTGAAAGAAGTAAAGGGACAGAACACGACAGGTAGCCTAAGCTAACCTACAGTTAGTAGTCATTTGTCTCTGATTCCTGGTTGGCCCAGACCCTGAACTGCCTTGCGACACTGCACTCTCCTACTGAAAGCCTAGGGTCAAGTGGCCATGGACTGAGCCCTTTAAAACTACACAAAAGAGCTGGGCAGTGGTAACTGCATGCCTTTAACCCCAGCACTCGAGAGACAGAGGCAAGTGGATCTATGCGAGTTTGGGGCCAGCCTGGTCTACAGAGCGAGTTCCAGGACAGGCTCCAAAGCTTCGCAGAGAAACCGTGTCTCAAAAAACCAAATCAACCAACCAAACAACCCCCCCCCCAAAAAAAACTGCACAAAAGAAAACCCTCTCTTCTTAAATTGTGTTTGCTGGGATTTACTTTTGTCATAGTGACATTAACAGTAAGAAACACAGGGACATTGGGGTAGCACAGGCTCTCCCTGTCCTGTGGGGGAGGCAGCTCTGCCTTGGTGTGTTTTTGTAACAGGGGACACAGGGCAGATGTCTCATTCCAGGCACTATTCCCAGGTGTGGAACTGAGTTCAGAGGGCATCGCTGGGGATTTCTGGGGCTTGTGGCTCTTAATTCATGGGCAGTAACTGGAAATGTGACAGTTACCTAAATTTGGGAGGAATATAAAGACTTGGACTCTGTCAGACCCTGCCCTCAGTCTGCAGTTTGGCATTCACTAGAGGAAGAGCCAGGTCCCTGTCAGTTGTTTCTATGAGGTGCATTTTTCCATGTAGGCTCTGTCTCCTACCTGTAGCCAGCCAGGAAGGCTGCCAGGCTACTGCTGCCATGGTTTCTTTGTCAAGTGTGTCCCTGGAACCTCCTTCTCCACTGATCTCCAACACACCTACCTCAGCGGCGTGACCAAGCATCTCAAGTGTTCTCTGGAAAGTAGCCTTCCAGTGCCCTGTGTCAGAAGCTCACGCCTGAGTCTCTGTCAATGGCATTGGAAGGGCTCTGGGGAGATAATTTGGATTTGATGAGGGTGGGGTCCTCCCCCAGGTGACATCAGACCACCTTGGCTGGCTTTAGGCAGAGACCCTGACTGGTCTATTCAGCCACAGCCCCTCCCCTACACTGCTCCTTTTTTTTCTCTTATTAACCTTTTATCCTCCGACCCGCTCCCACTCCTGCACTTCCTTGTGGAATTGGGCCCAGCTTCCTATGGAACTCTTTCTCTGAAAAAAATCAGTTTTCCCACTTCCCTTCCGCTCCGCCTGTCCACCCAGATGGGTGGGGATGGGACTGCCACCATGGTCTTTAAAGCCAAATTTGAAGCAAGTTTTATTTCATTAGGGTGCACCAGAGAGCTACTCCTAAGTCGGGTTAGGGAGAGCAGTGGAGTCCATTTCTTCCCGGCACTATTAAGGAGTAAAACCAAGAGTAGCTGCAAGGCAGGTTTACAGAAGAGAGACAATGGGGCAGTTAGGAAGGATAGAAAAATCTCAACAACAACAACAACAAAGCCATCATCATGGGGTCACTGATTAGGGAGGTGCAGGGCGTTCTCAAAAACAAGTCAAGAGAGTTGGGGGCAGTTCAGGGTCCCGGAAACAGAAACTCACTCGGTGTTTACAATACATGGGAACATTTTTAACAATCCAACAAAATGGTTCCTGCCTTCAAAATGGAGTCAGGCGGGTTCCTCAAACCTCTGCTTTTTCTTTATCAATAGAGAGTGATTACAGAATCATAAATAAAATGATTTTGTGTTGTTTTCCCCTTAATTCTATTGCTATGGAAATTAACTTCCCAGATTTATTTATCCATTTGTTTTCACCAAACACTTTCCACATCTATTTTCCTACTGTACTGGAGAAAATGAATGAAGCTCTCTGTCAGCTGAACGCTGTCCTGTAATTTAGCATTTCCCCTATCTGTGGTTGTTTATCATACAAATTAAAGAGGCGGCCAATGCCCTTTTAGAATAAAAACTCCAAGTCAAGGCCCCACCCTTAGTTCCTAAAGCAGCATAAGGCTGAGACAGCCAATGGGCTTTGGTTATTTTAAATCCCCTCCTGCTCCAACATTAGCCTTTGTCTTTGTTTCTAGTGTGCGAGAGAGATTTAACAGCACTGTCATTTGGAATGAGAATCAGTACAAGTAAGAAAGGATGGAGCGGGGGGGGGGGGGGGGGGGGGGGGGGGGGGGGCTGGAGAGATGGCTCAGTGGTTAAGAGCACTGACTGCTCTTCCAGAGGTCCTGAGTTCAATTCCCAGCAACCACATGGTGGCTCACAGCCATCTATAATGAGATCTGGTGCCCTCTTCTGGCATGCAAGCATACATGGAAGGGATGTTGTATACATAATAAATAAATAAATCTTAAAAAAAAAAAAAAGATGGAGCAACCTCCACAGAAGCCATCCTGGTGCAAAGACTAAAAGGAAAACTTAGAAATAACAAGATTAAATTTAGCCATCCCAGCTGGGTCAGGAAAAGCAGGGAAGGGTTCTTGAGTGTGGCAGGGTCTTTATCTTCCTGCATGAGCAGAGCTCTAAGGGCCAGAGTCCTAGACAATTGAGAGTCTACTAATGCCACTGTAGGTCTGTGCTTCCTGGTCCTTTGTCTCTAGAAGAAGAAACATGAATTTCACAGATAACAGAAAAATAACTTTTAGAAAGGAATTTCACTGTAGCACAAAGCTTAAAAGGGGAATTTATTGCAGAAAGCAAGCAGAGCCGCGTAGGAGGGGTCCTGAGTGGTAGCTGCACAGCATAGAAAAGTACATACAAAGCTTAGGCTAGGGCAGTGGTTCTCAACCTTCCTATCGCTGTGACTCTCTAATACAGTTCTTCGTGGTGTGGGGACCCCAATTGTAAAATTATTATGTTGCTACCTCCTAACTGTAATTTTACTGCTGAGTGGTGTCTCAGCTTTGGTTTCCAATGGTTGCTGTTAATCTCATCAGTTGAGAATGAGATCACTACCACAATTTAAAAGTCCAATTTGAAGCAAACTTTAATTAAATACTGGCCAGAGGGATTTAGGCTATGGTCAGGCCCATCTCTGGGTTTCTAGAAAATTGCCTCAAGTCACATTTTGCAGGGGCTTAATGAGGCCAAACTCACAATTCACAGTTCCCATCGGGTCTAAGCATATATCCGGATGTATTTCCCATCTACCTACCTCCCGCCTACATCCAATCAGGGTCAAGCATGCATCATGACGTATTTCCTGCCTGGGAACCTCCCACCCACAACACATCAGGTGTAGCTGGGTCAAACAAACTTGTTTAGGGAGTGGAAACCTGTGGCCTATTATCTCCCATAAACAACAACCTCCAGCATTTCAGGAACTGTCTGTCCTTGGGCTAGGGGTTTGTATGTCAGAGGCATTTTTGATTTGTGGATCTCAATGGCATAATAATTAAAGCTTAAAATCTAACTTTGGCTCTGGCATAGAAACTCACAGGTTGAAAACTGTTGGCCTAAGGCATCAGAGAAGCCTGAGACCCACTAACTGACAAGTCCCTGCCACCTACCATCTGTCTCCAGGTTGATGGTCTGTGTCCCACTATGGCTACTCACATGGAGAAGGTTTTGATCCTGTCCCCTAGGAACATGGGGTAGTCAAGGAGTCTACAGGGCACAATTTCCATGGAAATCTAGAAGGATTGTGCCCGAACTGTTTTTGGAAATATTAAGAGAAGATCAGCACCCTGCCATCCCTTTTCCTTATCAGGTCAGCCCAGGAGGTGTGAAGGCAAGAAATGTCAAGTCTCCTTGGCCTTGTGCCTCCTCCAGAGTAGTTTAGAAGCTGCCTGGCCCCCACGGAATCCTGTCATTCATAATTACTGTCTGAAGGCTCAGGGACAAATGTTTTATTCAGAAGCATTGAATGGAATTTTGCTTTATAGTCCTCGAGATGAGTTATATGCTCCTTGGAAGCAGACAGATAGTAAATCAACCTCTGGGTTTTGTGTGTGGGGGGGGATCCATTCCATGTCTAGAGATGGGAGGAACACTTCTAGTGGTCATTTTTGAAAACAGTGAGTTCAGTTACTGGAATATCTAAAATGGTGAGGAAAATGTCACTGGCAACTACAGTAGATCACTTAATCAGACATGAGATCAGTGTTTGCAAGTTTAGCAAAAATCACATGTCTATGCCAAATCCAGAGTGAGCTTGGAACAGGCTGGTTCTCCCATCCCATCCAGAGCTCCCACCTGGGAGTCAGGGAGCTGCTTGCATTCAGGAGTTCACAGAAATCACAGGCAAAGATGACCCTTGAATTTAAAATGGACCATTCTCCTCCAACACAGCTCCTGAAAACTCACCGTGGATAACTGACACTGAAGGCAAGAAATCACTCTGTTCAAAGGCAGGAGAGGAAAAAACCCACCACACTAGCAGAGGCGAGCTTGTGAGAGCCTTCCTCCCGGAATGACTAGTCCTCCTGATAGCTGACTTGTCCTAGGTCTTCCTCAAGGGGCTTCTAAGGCAGGACTGAGCTTTGTAGTGGAAGTGGCCGCCCTCTAGGCATGCCTTCCCATGGAGCTCTGCAGATAATGCAATCTAGAATCTGCAGAGGTGTGCACATCTGTATGCACACATGCATTTGTGATACATACATACACACGCTGTATGTGCTTCTCTCTTGTTTTGTAGAAGTTCTGCAGGGAATGCTGCACCTAGGAAGAAAAGCATCCTGGGCCTGGAGATACAGCTGAGTTGATAAAGAGCTCCATTATCAAAGTCACATAAAAATAAAAAACATCAGATGTGTACCATTAGGTACATACTAGCAATCCCAGCACAGGAAAGGCAAAGGTATGGGGATCGGAGTTCAAGGTCATCATCTGGCTATTAAGGTCACCAGTGGGCCACATAGTGAGTTCAAGACCAGCGGATACATGCAATCCTGTCTCAAAAAATAATAAACTAACAAAAAACATTCACTTGCTTTAAGCAATTTTTAAAAAATCAACACTATCATCTTCTAGGAAACCCATTGCAAATAGGAATGGTGGCACACAATGTCATGCCATGGCAAGGTCACAAGGTCATTTATTTAAACATCTATCCTGGCTCTGTCATCCTGTAGGGGGCCAGGTGAGCCTCACACAGGTATCTGCAAGTAAGCCTTCAGCAAGTCACACTGACTTTCTCAGCTTCTGTTCTATAAGGTGATAAATATCTTTCAATTATCGCTAAAAAGAGGCATTCATGTAGATATGTTTTATGTCATCTCTCAGAGTCTAAATCATGTTAATTCATTTCACTAAAACTCCCAGTTAATCAGGCCAACACTGAGATACCCTGGTGATGGTATTTGAATCCCCTTTCCTGCTCTGAATGATTAAAATGCAACCTGGGTTTGGACTCTGCTGTTTCCTAAGGTCAGAAGTCACTTGTGAATCTTAGCAAGAGCTGGGTGACTGACCTGGAGGACACAATTATCTTTATGGCTTCTTGACTGAGCATCTGTCTTCATGACATATGTTCATTGTTTGTGCTGAAGGACTCCACTCTTCCTGCCTTACACATAAGACAGAGGAACAAGAGCGGTCTCTAGAAATAAAACTTGAAGCAGGAGAGACATTTTACACTAAAATGAATGAGTGAAGCTAGTTTAAGAAGTCTGAGTTCTACTGACTGTGGTAGCACACGCCTTTAGTTCCAGTACTTGGAAGGCAGAGGCAGGAGCAACTCTGTGAGTTCAAAGCCAGCCTGGTTACAAAGCAAGTTCCATGACAGCCAGGGCTATTACATAGAGAAACCAATCTTAAAAACAACAAAAAGCCTGAGTTCATTCTATTGAAGTCTATTCAAAAGTCTTCTACCTCCTATATTCCTGAGCTCCATGCTGGATATTATTGCAGAGACATGTGGGGCTTCTCTTCTGGTTTATCCTAAAGAGAGATAGGAGATACCAAGAGAGATTTGAGACTGTGGAACCCAGAGCTCCCAGCTCCAGGACCACCGGATGGCTCCAAGAGAGAGGTCAGGGAAGATATCCATTCAAAGCTTGTGTAGAGGTCAAGATGTGCAGGCAAGGTCTGTTCCCAAGAGCAATCATGAGATTTGGGCTTTCCCTGAGGGTTGGATTGAAGGTATGATGGGGATGTGGGTAGATGTGAGTCCCATGCTGAAGCTGTTGGTTACTGGGGCTTTAGAGACAACAACCTTGGGTCTACAACTCATCCAGGACACTGAGACTACACAATGCATTTAACTTGGCTCATCTCTGAGAAAGCACATGGGAAGAATGGCTCATAGTGAAGCCAGAGAGAAAAGAATACAAAAAGAGATGCTTTGCAGCTAGCTAGCCCCTGGCATTGCTGGCCAGGGACTCAGCAGACCTCCTCTCAGGAGGACACCCCGTTACATAGCACCAAAAGCTTTAGGTGGCCATGTGTCTTTCATCTGGGCATGTGCCATTGACCCCTGGGAAAAAGACCATAGACTTAATTCAGTTACAATTAAAAGATTTGTTGATTAGCTGCTAGAAAGGCCATGGCCTTAAAGCTGAATCTCAGGCATGTTGGGAAGGAGGGTGTGGGGAAGGGTTTGGTTTTTAAAGGGGAAAACAAGAATACCTTCAATATCTATACAAGCAAACAAATACTGGTCTGCTTTAGCATCGCTAAATGGTTAAGGCAACACAAAGGAAGCTTTGAGTATCTGAGTAAGCAAGTTACAGAAGTCCGAAAAGCATATAGTCATATCATAACAAGTAAATGGTCCCAGCTGTGCATTTTTGGGTAGAGATTACTAAGTCAGAGTTACTGGGAACTTACCTTCCAGGGCCTAACTGGAGTTAGAGACAAATGACCATTGGGTACCAAGGTGGATGCCTATCATAAAATGGAGCACTTTTAGCCATCACATTCCCCACTGGCTCTTTATCAAATGAATCAAATCACTCACATTTATGTAAGGGTAAAGTTAATATTTTAACTAAGTCATTTAATCATCTCTCAGCCCCTATCTTGAGTGAGTCTCTCTGTAACTCTCTGATTTTAACAGTTATTTAAAGTTATACTAAAGGATCCTAGAAGTCAGCATGAGTTCTGGCATGTCAATAGACCCATAGACAGTCATTTGTTTCTTCTGACAATGATAGGGAAATGACTTTCTTGGTAGAGGGAAACTAATTTCCTCTGGACCTAACAATCCAGCATTTTCTTAATGATAAGGGGAGATATAGTCTCTTCTGTTACCGCTTCTCAGATGAAATAGAGCATTGTTGTCAAGCCCAGGAAGGCTAGAATACCAGTGAAAGTCCTGGAGTGGGCTGGGGACATCTGGTTTGCTGCCTACGTTCTGGCGAACCACATGGGACTAGTGAAGTGCGGGTAGCTTTGGAGAAGTCTGGAACGCAGGTCTGAAGCTGGGAATCAAGTTGATAGGAAATTTCATCAGAAGCATCTGGCTTACATTGGCTTTAGGCAAGTCTAGCATTTGCTAGCTTTGAAGGACCTCCGGAGGCTGGTGTGTTTGAAGCAGTGTGCAGTCTTTGGTTGACTGAAAATCTGCTGGGACAAGTAGACTAGGAACAGAAGGTAAAGTTAAGGAGCTTAGGGGAAGATCTTAGTCCTATTGATTACATTATTTGTTTACACCTTTATAACGTGCATTTACATAATCTTAAACCACTTTTTCAGACTCTCATGACCTATTTAAGCTTTTATATTCCCAGACTTTCATAACTTGCATTTGTATATCTTATATTACTTTCTTAGACTCTTATAACTTAAAGTTTTACATCTTTAGACATTTATAATCTGCACCCTAAATCATTTTCCTAGACCCTCATAACCTTTAGAAACTCTGAATCTCTTTTAGTAAGGTAAAATGTATGAGTCTGTCTTTTTCATCAGGAGACCTAGTAGCTCTTGAAAAAGCAAGGTCTGAGTTTTACATATGAAATGGACTGGCCAGGCGGCTCCGGCCTCAGGACTAGGGGAGAGGGAGCTGGATGCTTGTGTTGTTAAGCTAATAAAGTTACAGTTAGTCATCAACATCATCAGAGATTTGAGAAGGATAAATTTGAGCAGGAAGTATAATCGAAATGGCCTCTGTATGAATTAAAATGAGAGAAATTTACCAGACAGTTACCCTAGGTTCCTTCACGGTGGTCTTGGTTTTCAGCAGTCACACAGGACAGCATTAGGTCTATCATTGTTGTATAGGGCAGCATTTGAGAGACTCGTGTGTGTGTGTGTGTGTGTGTGTGTGTGTGTGTGTGTGTGTGTAACTTCAGAGACTGGTCTTCCTTGGGAGGCAGAGAGGGGCTGCTAATTCTCCAGTGTTTGCTCCACTGGTTAGTGTTGCTACAATCCAGATGTTGTTTGTGCCCCACAGTCTTCTATGGAGGAGACCTTAGGGCTGCCACTGGGATCTGGCAGTTTGGTCTATCATGGGAAATTTTTCCATTACACATTTTAAATAGCATATTCAGTAGAACCCCTTGAAGTTCGAAGGTCAACATTTAGTTTATTAAGCAGGACTGATTTTAAACAAACTTTATTTGGTTTTAGTTATTTGCTTCAGGCTTAACCTTGAAAAGATGCAGAGAAAGCTAAATAAAACTTGTCCCTGAAAAGGAATTACATTTGTAGTCAGATAGTTTATAACAAGTTAGCAGCTTTAATAAGATTAGGATTTTATAGTCTTATTCCTGTTAAATTTTGGTTTTAAAAATTATAACTTCTGAATTGAAACTCCCTTAAAACTTTAAACTCTAAACACATCCCACAGAGAGATTGGGAACCTTTATAAAACCATAAATATAGTCCACAGAGAAATTGGGAGGCTTATGTCTTCATCTTTTCATAGTGTATCATATAGAATACCACAGTTCCCTTTGTGATTCAGTTTACCCAATTAACTAAAGTTCAACAAAGTTAGCAAAGATAAAGAGGCTAGATATATATTTTAAGTCAGTTATTCTTAACCTGATAAGGCTGTAGAAATTTATTAACCCTATTTATTAAATATATTCTATTTAGTCAATATATGTTATTTTCTTATCTAAAATATTCAGGACAAAACTCATCATATAAGAAAATCATCCTAATTCAAAATATCACAGAGACCTGTTGTCTCTTTAGTCTAAAAAGAAGATAACAAGAGTTGATTTTATGTATAATATATTTTATATATAATTTTATGTAATAGCTAATTAAGAGTACCTTTGTGTAAACTTTTAATTATTAACATTTTTGTTATACATGTTAAGCTAACATTTCGCTCGGAGCTTTATAGGTCCCTCTTGAGCCCCTCTCAGCAATGATCTTACAGATCCTGAGAGAAAGGAAGCCTGCATCACAGCGAGAGCTTTGACTATCCATGCCCTGAACAGGGGAACATTTCTTTGTACACAAGAACCAAGAAAGGGCAAAGAAGACAGAGTTAGACATTTTTAATACATTTAGCCGTCCTCCTTTTATATAAATCCTTTTTAGTTAAAAAATTTAAATAATATGAGACATAACAGTAACAAATAAACTTACCATTTGTAAATTTTTCCTTAAGGGGTGTTAGATAATATCTGGAGCCTTTGCCCAGTACAGAGAACAGCTTTTCATTGTTATGTAAATCCCTTCCTCCTTACTTGTAGTTTTTCATCTGTATACCACAGTTTTTCCAGAAAACCTTGAGGCTTCCAATAGGCCTAATTGCACATAGGCAGCTGGGAGGAGTGACTGGGTGTTTAGGTCCAAAGACCTTGCGGACCTCCTTCTCCTGAAGGAATATTAACTCTTAACAAGTCCAGCTCTGCTGAGTTTAAGAAGGCATATCCGGCGTTATTACTGAGAGATTTTAGACAGAGGGCTTTATTTTATTTCATAACCAATGTGTGTGTGTCTGATGATGGGGGCAGGCAACCCGAAAAGCTTAGCAAGTATTTTTTTCTTATAAAGCCATCAAGTTGCAGAAAAACATAACGTCTGTAACCTAGAGGCCATGCAACAGAAAACTATAAACACCAGACAGCTACAGGAACTCAGAAAAAGTTGGCATCAGGTTGTTTTTGTTTTCTTTATGGATTTTTGTCTTATAGATTTTTAACCATACCCAACAAGCACTCAAATCTTGAGGAACAGAAAGTTTATATTTTAGCTGTTTTAAAGCACATAGTGTTTTTTTCTTGAACTGTTTTGTTTTGTTTTCTAATAGAGTTAGACGGCCTTCTGACCTAGGACATAGATTTTGGAAGAAATTTTTAAGCAAATATGCTTGTTTGGGAGAGGGTGCCGCACTGCAACTCCAGAGCCAGCTCTTTAATAAAGTAGATCAGCATAAAAAAAATACAATATTATCCATAGCCAAAAGACATCTGAATCCCTCCAAAACCAAAACCAGTGATCAGAGGGGGAGATCAGAGCAAGCAGAGTACAAAGAAGGCTAAAACATCCAGGGTGTGTGCCTGCCCATCAGTGTGAGAGTAGCAGGTGGCAGAGCAGGGAGCTTCTGGTGCCAGGAAGGTCTGCAAGACTGGAGTGCCTGCATCTCCCCAGCCAATGGCATGGGGAGTAGGGCCTGACAGGGATGGGAGCCAGCTGGGGGATAGAGCAAGCAGGCAAAAAAGACATCCTTCAGAAGCAGAGCAAGGGAAAAGGACCGCAAATAAGAGAGCATAGAGAAGTGTCTGATGTACCTGCAGGATGTAAACAGCAGGCTTCAGTGAGCCAATGAGAAGGACTGAGATGGAGCAAGGCAGAAGGGAGCAAGCTCCAAAGCGGAGCTAGCGTAGAAGCAGCCAGGAGTCGGCTGCCTCGTGGCAATCCGGAAAATGTTGTAGCATGCGGCTCAGGGGCAATTTGGCTGCGCTCAGTTCGATTACCATCTTTGCAACGAAGCTTGAAAACACAATTTCAACGGACAATGGAGAACACAGGAAAAAGACAGTGCAACCACACAATCAGGGAATACCAGATGAGCTGCCATGTAGTAGCCACCTTCATTCATATACCAAACCCGGCAGGGTGTTCCCTTGCCCCAGAGACCGGCTCCATGACCAAGGCTGATCTCATCTTTTGTCTTTCCAAATGTCCAGACTCCAGAGCAGAGCTGCGCAACTCACCGATCCAAACAACCAGAAGATGCATGTTGGCTGGCATGTCTTATTTTTGCTTTGCTTTCAGTTTGCAAATTCGGGGTGGTTGCAGTCTGCGATCCTCAGAGCCTATCAAGTCCACCTTGGACTTGCTCCCTCTGGGGCCTATCCTGGATCCCTAGTTCTGAGTCAGGGATCTTGCTGGGGACTTCCAAGTGTTATGGACTCAATCCAAGTATAATTAAAAGATACATTGACTAGTTACTAGCAGGATAACAGCCTTAAAGTCAAATCTCAGGCATGTTGGGAAGGCAGGGTTAGGGGAAGATTTTTTGTTGTTGTTTTTAGTTTTTTTTTAAATAAAAAACTACAAAAGACCTTAAATATTTACAAAAGCAAGCAAAAACTGGCCTGTTTTGACAAGTTGAATGGTTAAGGCGACCCAAAACAATCTTTGGTTATCTGTGTAAGGAAGTTACAGAAGTCAAGAAAGCAATTAGTCATATCTTAACAAGTAGATGGTCCCAGCTGTGCATTTTTGGGTGGGGGTCACTGAGTCAGGTTTACTGGGAACTTGTCTTCCAGGGAACAGCTAGTGCACACCAAGATGGATGCCTGGCATTAGATGAAGTCTCTTCTGCCATCATCCAGGTAGGAAGGAGAAGTCAGAAGAAAGATTGAAGGAACTGAGCAATGTAGTGACATTCTCCAGATCAACAGGAAAACCAGGTCAGCAATCAGGAAGGGGGTGCTTGTTTGATGCAAAATGGTCCTTGGTTTAAAGTAAGTCTTGGTAAGAGTGGTGGGCATCCTGGAAGCCTTTGTGTTGACATGGGCTGCCAGAAAGACATCTCTCAAATGCTGCAAAGTAACCCACGCTTGTTTTGCTGGGAAGGGTTTCCTGGCTTGGTTGAGCATCCAGGAGCAGACACCACCACCACCTCCACCACCACCCCCTGACCTCTGACCCTGGGAGCTTCCCTTTTTGATGCAGATGAAAGAGGAAGGCCAAGGGCACACACACTGTGAGCAGGAGCCCTTTTGTCATGGTGGCAGGTGGCACTTTCACCTGTAATGGGCAAGATGAAGATGAGAGTGTGCCCTGAGGCTCGGGATGCTGAGACTGTACCACTTCAGGTGATGGGCTGTGCCCTAGGCTAATTCACACTTTCTTTCTCCTGGACCCAAACAGGAACATCCTGGCACCCACAAGATAATGTTTGGGGCTGCCAGCCACAAACCTGGGCTCCAAGTGAACTGGACTTGTCTGGACTTGGCGGCTCCATGTGTCCCCTTTCCTGATCCCAGCAGCCATGCGACGCTCCACTTCAGAGAGAAGCCTACTTGCAGTTTTTCTGCTTTGGGGTTCCATGTCCTAGGAGTGTTTGAGCTAGAGAACAAGATCCCTAAGGCCTGAGGAAAGGAAGGAGGAACTCAAGGAAACTGAATAAGGCTCAGCTGATCTGCAGCAACAGGAGCCTCATTAGGTAGAATTACACAGTGCTCAGTGCACTGGGAACCCTGCTGGGGAGGCTGCTCTCCAGAGCCGCACTTCAAACAGTCACATCAAAGAACTCCGTGGTGCTGTGTCTATTACAGGCCTGTGTCGTACCTGTCAGCCTATGAGGATTTTCAGAATCTAACCCTCAAGTCACACAGCACACAGTGAACTCCTGCCTCTTGTGCCCTTGGTGTGTTCCATACCCTGGCTGCAAGGTGCCTAGTGTGGATGCTGGATTTGCGATTTTCCCCGTGGCCATGACAAAATTCCTTACATAAGCAGTTTAACAGAAGAAGGGTTCACTTTGACTCACAGTTTGAGGGTACAGTCCATTGTTGTAGGGAAGGCGTGGTGGCAGGGGTGTGAGGTAGCCGGTCACATTACGCCCACATTCATGAAAAAGAGGCAGGGGAATAGAGGAAGGGAAGGAGGATGGAAGGGAGGGGCTGGAAGAGGGAGAGAAGAGCATGCTGGTAGTACCCACCCCTTCTTCTTTATATTCAGTTCACAACCCCGGTGCAGGGAATATTTAGGTGGGTCTTCCTCCTTATTTAACCTAAGAAAAAAATAATCCCTCATAGACATGCCCAGAGACTGCTCTTTTTGGTGAGTCTAGACCCTCTTAGTTGACAATCAGGATCAACTATGATAAACGTCTTCATTTCATTGAGTTATCACTTAAGTAAACCTAGCATGGTAGGTTTAGAGCCACCATGTTGGTGATGAGATACCTTTCTGGGCTCTGAGACTTGGCAACTGAGCTCTCAAAGGTGAGTTGATTTCACCAGCCCCACCCTCACCTGGGGAACAATGAGAGTAAGCCAGGGAGCCAGCAACGGGGCTGCAGGAGAAATAAATAGTTTAGACAGTTACAAAGCTGCCCTGAGGGCAGTGTGGAGAGCACACAGGCACTATGCCCATCAGTGGTGTGCACACAGGTACTGTGTCCATCAGTGGTGCGCACACAGGTACTGTGTCCATCAGTGGCACATCAGTGGAACACACAAGTGCTGTGTCTGTCAGTGGCACATCGGTGGTACTCACAGGTACTGTGTACATCAGTGGTACACACAGATACTGTGTATGTCAATGGTACACACAGGCACTGTATACATCAGTGGAACACACAGGTACTGTATACATCAGTGGTACACACAGGTACTGTGTATGTTAGTGGTGCACACACAGGTACTGTGTGCATCAGTGGTACACACAGATACTGTATACATCAGTGGAACACACAGGTACTGTGTACATCAGTGGTACGCACAGGTACTGTGTACATCAGTGGTACACACAGGTACTGTGTGCATCAGTGGTACGCACAGGTACTGTGTACATCAGTGGTACACAAAGATACTGTGTATGTCAATGGAACACACAGGTACTGTGTACGTCAGTGGAACACACAGTTACTGTGTACGTCAGTGGCACACACAGGTACTGTGTACGTCAGTGGTACACACAGGTACTGTGTGCATCAGTGGTATGCACAGGTACTGTGTGCATCAGTGGTACACACAGATACTGTGTATGTCAATGGAACACACAGGTACTGTGTACGTCAGTGGAACACACAGTTACTGTGTACGTCAGTGGTGCACACAAAGGTACTGTGTATATCAGTGGTACACACAGATACTGTATACTTCAGTGGTGTACACACAGGTACTGTGTGCATCAGTGGTACACACAGGTACTGTGTACATCAGTGGAACATACAGGTACTGTGTATGTCAGTGGAACACACAGGTACTGTCTATGTCAGTGGTGCACACACAGGTACTGTGTACATCAGTGGTATACACAGGTACTGAGTATATCAGTGGTGCATGTAGTGGTACATGTAGGTATCGTGTAAGACCATGTGTGAACCCCATTATCCAGCAGTTACCTCGGAGTCTTGCCAAGATCCCATGCTGGGGTCCACTCACAAGATTCTGACTTACAGACCAGAGTAAAACCCAAAGATGTGGGTCTCTGATTGGCTGCAGTGATGACAAGCTGAATCTCTGGTACCCAGAAAGGGTAAAAAGGACAGCTATGATAGCCCTTGACCAGTGGAAAGTCCCACAGCCTCTTACAAAATAAATGTGTTTGTTCTGAAGACTTCTCCAATTCGGGGAAGGGGAGACACTTGGGCTAGACAGTCCTTCCGCCCAACTTCATCAATACGGACACACATACTGCTAGGACAGCCCTGAGCCCTGGCTTTCCCCAGTGGCTCTGCTGCTGGGACCTTGGAGCCCATCACGTGGGCCACTTCTCTCTGCAGCAGACCAGGCTTAGGGGATAAGAAGGCAAATCTTCTAGAGAGTCAAATGGGTAAGTAAGGTTCTGCTCCGAAGAGCCGTGGATAATATGGAATACTGTGGCCATGCTCCTCTTGAAACAGCTTTGCACTAGTGGGGTCTGCCTGAAAAGATGCCAATGAGTCTGGAAAACAGAGGCAGCTACTTCTAAAGATAAACCGAAAACCATTCTTCGGATTCAAAATGATAGAACCTATTTGTGTGTGGAGGGAGGTCTATCCTTGTATATATGATTTCCTTCCTCAGTCAAGTTGATTCAGATCAGAAAAAAAAAAACACCCCTAAAGCTGTTCTGAAAATTAACAAAATCTGCTTGTTGTAATGGGTTTCTTTAAAAGCATCTTCCAGTTCAGCATAGATGCTGCAGCAAAACTATTCTTGGTCCATTTGGGAGCAAATGGGAGATGCAGGGAAATGACCTGAGTAGGATGAGATGCCTGGAACTGAAGGCGAGAGGCCCCAACCCCATAGTATGTTTCAGGACCCTGAGGATGGATGGGAGGAAGGAGCTGGCCACAGTTAAGAGGCCATTGTTGCATCTTCTTGGGGAATAGCTGTGTCATAAGGACCCAACAGGGAAGGGCATGGCTAAGTCAAGAAGCATGAAGAAGCACAGGTGAAAGTACTAAGATGCTAACTTTGGGTTAACTATGAATCTCAAGGAATAAGTGCTTTCTGGAGAAAGAAGACAATACATTAGGTAGGTAGGTAGGTAGGTAGGTAGGTAGATGGGTAATACATACACATATACATACATAAATACATGCATGCATACATACATAGATATATAAATAGATAATAGAGAGATAATAGCCAAATGACAGAAAAATGATGAATATACACAGATAATAGATAGTGAAATAGATGATAAATGATGGATAGGTGATAGATGCATAGATAGGTGATTGATAAACTAGAGATAGATGATAGATGATAAATATGTAGATGATACATAAGAACATAGATGTGTGTGATACCTCACAGATAGGAGATTGATAGATGATAGATGGATGATAGGTGGATAGATAGATAGATAGATAGATAGATAGATAGATAGATAGATAGATAGATAGATAGATAGACAAAAGACAGGTGGATAAAATATAGATGATTGATAGGTGGCAGATGTCATTTACAAGGAACCAGCTCCCTCCCACACTGCATATCTACAGCAGAGTCCTAGCAGGTTAGCAGGTAGGTCTTTTGAATCTTGTGTGACTCCAATCCTACCTCTCTGGGAACAGAAGAGGCAGTCAAAGCAGTGAGACAAGTCAGTGCATTTAATTCCAATGCATCCATCTCCCCGTCATTTGCTTGAAAATTTCCATACAGAGAGCGACGAGCTCTGCTCTACCTCTCGTAAGCTCTGCCCTGTTTCTGCCTGTCTCTTGATCCTCCCTCTACTCATCACCTTGATACCAGGCAAGGGCTCCTGTCCTACACATATGCAGCCAGTCCTGTGTTTTTGAAAAAAAAAAACAAAAAACAACAAAAGCATCAGTGCACAGTCAACTGGCAGGGAAGCTGGGAGCCAGCAAATCAGATCTGCCTCCTTGATTGGCAAGTGAAGAGAGAATGTACAGGAAGGGAGATACTATGTGCTGAGTGAGTGAAGGAAGGGATGGGGCTTGGGGTGCACACGGGCCCAGAAAATTGTCAGGAGACCCATTTTTCTGGGAGGTGATGTGGTTATTGTCTACCAAGAGAGCAATTTTGAGCTTGTGATATTAAATGATCATTGACTGGATGAGATGGCTTTCCTGTGTAAGCTCAATCTCATTCTCTCTCTCTCTCTCTCTCCCATTTCCCTCTCCCTTTCCCTCTCCCCCTCCCTCCCTCCCTTCCTCTCTCTCTTCTTCCCTCCCTCTTCCTCCACTCCTTCTCTGCCTTCCCCTCTCCTTCCCCTCCTTCTCCTCCTCCTTTTCTTTTTGCTTTTCATGGGTATGTCAGGGTGGGTGGGTGGATGCGTGTTCTGTAGGTGCAGGTGCATGTGTGCACAGGACTGTGAAGGCCAGAGGTCAACCCCGGGTATCATTCCTTAGGTGCTGTCCCCCCCCCCCAGTCTTTTGAGAAATGCCTATCACTGCCTGGAACTTTGCCAGCCAGGCTAGGCTAGATAGCTAGCAAGCCCCAAGGATTCTGTCTTCCCAGATTTCTAGAGTTGGAGTTACAAGCGTGCTCTGCTATGCCCAGCGCAGGCCATCAGGCCCTCACTTCAACAGCTGAGCCGCCTCCCCAGCTGCCAGGTACATTTTCCACCAGCCAGATTCAAACCTCCACGCGTCAATTCTGGAGACTTTTATTGGAAGACAGCTTAAGCACTTTGTTATTGAGGACTGTGTATGTCCAAGCCTTGACCCATGTCACTGGTGTTCTGTTTCAAGGACGTTTCTGTCATCATTTTCTTTTGTCCCTGAGTATTTCAGGAGGCTCATGTCTGACTGAATGCCATGTGTACCTGCTCAGTGCTTTTGCAGAGGGAAAGGCTGGGACCATGAGGGGACAATGCAATGCAATGAATTCCAACAAGAGTGGAAATGCTGTAAAAGCATCAGATGTGATGGCACTCTCCTGGAAAGCCAGTACTCTGTGGCAGGTGTGTTGGGGGTGGGAGGAGGCTGAGGCAGGAGAGGTGAGCTTGGGGCCAGCCTTGGCTACACAGTGAGATCATTTAAAACAAAACAAAATAAAACAAAACATTCCTGTCAAGTTACAGAAGTTTAAAGCCACTCCATCACTTTTGGGTGTTCCTTGTGCTCCACCCCCACCCTCCCTTGGTACCCCTCTGTCCTGCGAAACCACTGCCAATATCTGTTACCGCCTGCCTTGCCTGCAAGCTGCTTCACTTCCATCTCCCTTGAACAATTATCCAGTCTGAGGTTTTAAGACTGCTTCCACACTTGTGAACCTTATTTTTAAATATTTAAGAACAATTTGTAATGACAGAAAGCTAGCATCCCAGATGAGATGCTAAGGACAACGTTCAGTGTGTCTGAGTGAGCTCAGGCTGACTGTGGGAGGCTCTGGGCTCCCAGGAGGGAGCCTGCCTCTTTAACAGAGGGAAAACAGACAGATTCATCTGGAGAATGTCCCGTGAGGGAAAACCAAAGCAACCTCATCTTTTCATTTATCCACCGCCTCTCTGCTTTCCTCCCTCCCATCCTAAGGCAGTAGAGCATTTTTCTCCACTGGGCTCTGCTTGAGTTCTTCTCTGTTTTATTTTCAGAAGCCACTTGCCAGGCACAAGAGGGCTTCCAGCAGGCTGCACGATTTAATCAGTAGAGATGTTCTAGAATCCAGCGGCTTTCAAGCCTACCTCCTGGAGAACATAGATGACTTAGGAGACGTCATCTCCTGTGGGTTTTGCCCAAACGAAGCCAGAAATAGATCAGCCACACGCAGGTAGCAAAATACATGACAGTCACCTCTTGGGTCTGATGGCTTTGCTCAGCAAGGTGGTTGAAAGTAGAATATAGTACTTGACAACACCCCAAACCATCGGCCCTGGCACAGTTTCTACATGTCCATCAATCCATTAGATCACAGACCCTCTAACCGCCTCTCTCTCTTTCCCAGAAATCAGGGCACATGCCCCTGAGTGCTCCATCTAGGAAAGATCCTTGAAGTAAACTTCACATTTTATCCAGTTTCTGCTTGCCTGCGACTCCCAGCACACAGGCCAGGCTCAATGACAAGGTGGGAGCTAACCTATCTCCCACTGAGAACCTCTAAGAGTCAGAAGGCCCCTCTGCCCTCGGGAACTCAGGCTCTCTCCTATAGGACACTGCCAGGCCACACACCACGTTGACCACTCTCAGTGATTTTCACTTTGGGGACTTGAAGGTTGCCATCTCCCCTCCTTTCTCTCTCCCTCACCCCTTCCTCTCCTCTCAAGGCCCCACCATTGCTCCCCATGATCATGTGACCCTCCAAAGGAAGGATTAGTTCATACCGTCTCTTTCCAGGTAGCCTACAATATGTACAAACACCAAAGGGCCACGACTCAGCCCGTGAGCAGTTAACCTGGCTGTTTCATGTGGATCCTTATCCTCACATGGCAAGTTCTTTACCAAATGAGCTATTTGCCAGTTCTGGTAGCTCCCTCTGTTTTCTTATAAACATCTTATGGAGAGTATGGGCTTGCATCTTTCCACTTGAGAAAAAGCAGCAAAGGAGAGAGAGGCCATAACAATGCCAGATGGAGGTTGTCCCTCTGTAGAGTGTGGAGCCCTCATCTGCAGTCCTGTCCACTGAGACCAGCCTTTCGACACTACAACTTGATATCATCTGCAATGCCGTCAAGAGAACCACATCACAGAGATGAGTCTCCCCCATCCCAATACTGGGGGGAAAACGTCCTGTAAAAGGCTAAAGGAAATTTAAGATCTAGTGCTGGGCTGTGCTCCTAGCTGTCCTGGGCTGAGTGCAGCTGTGGGTTGGACATCTTTAGGTGGAAGTAGTTCAGGAAAGGCCTTCAAAACCTCTAGGGATGAAATGATTTACAATGTTGAAGAGGTTCAGATGAATCATAGAGAGGAGGAAGAAAGACTGTAAGAACCAGTGGCAAGGGAGGATCAGGGTGAAGCAGCGTCTTGTGGACATGACAGTGTCCCCTGCATCTTTGAGCTCACAGTGACCAAGGCCAACTTCACAAGACCTGTGCTTCATTAACCAAGCAACACCATCATAGAGTGGAGAAGGCCCAGCGCTTGCACCCCCAGCTCAGGAGTGAGTGGACAGCTTCTCAGGGAGGAGAGGAGGTTTTCTTTAAGAGTGTTACCCTTGGCAAATGACCACACTTCTGTAGATGGCCCCACGCCTGTGAGTACATGCACAACACAAATTAGATTGGATGGATTATTTAAAAAAAGAATGGCAATTTGGGAGCCAGGGTGGTGGCTCTGGGAGCAGTTAGAGGGAGCAGTTAGAGTGAGGAGTTAGAGGGAGGAGTAGGAGTGGGGAGTTAGAGGGAGCAGTTAGAGTGAGGAGTTAGAGGAAGCAGTTAAAGGGAGGAGTTAGAGGGAACAGTTAGAGGGAGGAGTTAGAGGAAGCAGTTAAAGGGAGGAGTTAGAGGGAACAGTTAGAGGGAGGAGTTAGAGGAAGCAGTTAAAGGGAGGAGTTAGAGGGAGCAGTTAGAGGGAGGAGTTAGAGGGAAGAGTTAGAGAGAGGAGTTAGAGGGAGAGTTAGAGGGAGCAGTTAGAGGGAGGAGTTAGAGGGAGAAGTTAGAAGGAGGAGTTAGAGGGAGCAGTTAGAGGGAGCAGTTAGAGGGAGCAGTTAGAGGGAGGAGTTAGAGGGAGCAGTTAGAGGGAGCAGTTAAAGGGAGGAGTTAGAGGGAGGAGCTGGAGATGAATAGGAACAAAATGCCTTGTATGCAACATATGATATTCTCAAAGAATTAATAAAAGTGCTATATAGAAAGAGTCTAAAGGCTGGAGACATAGCTCACCAGTTAAGAGCACTGACTGCTTTTACAGAGGACTTGGGTTATAGTCTAAGCACCCACATGGTGGCCTACAACCATCTGTAACTCCAGTTTGAGGTGATCCAAGTTCTCCTCTGGCCTCCACAGGCACCAGGCATAGACATGGAACACATAAATACATGCAGGCAAAACACACATACATATAAAATAAAATAACCTTTAAAATGTTTTGAAAGAGGCTTAGGTGATAAAATGTAAGAAGATGGCAGACATCGGCTTCTTTTGCCACGTGGAGGGAAAAGCCTTCTCCTGTCTCAGCATCTGGGGACTGATTCATGAGTACAGAGGTGAGGTCTTTGCTCACCTTGGCTTTCTGGGAAGACAGACACATTCTCAGAAGCATCGGGAGATCCTGGCAGGTCTGCATGCAGCACCCACTCCTCCCCAGGGGCCCCAGGACCTGGTTCACCACACAGCAGGGTTTGGGCTTTGGGGTGCGGTTCCATCGAGGCTATAGGAATTATATGTTGTGTTACTTCAGCTCCTTGTTTATGGGAAACCTAGCATTTCCCTAATGGGAAACAATTGCCTCAGAGTGGGCTCCAACTGCTTTATTTACAATAAGGAACGCCGCTGCACTCACCCTGCAATTACAGTGACATGACAAACCTCGGCAGAGCTGGCGCCTAGCAGAACCTTCACCATCATCCTGGCTTCAGACACAGGAGACTCCAGGCAGGCTCCCCCAGCCGCCTGCGCACCTCTGCAGCATCACTTCCAGGCCTGTAAGAATCAGGCTCCATCCGTGTCTACAGTGAGGCTGGCAGACAGAAGCCAGAGAGCACTTACTGAGTAGAGACCTGGGTCCACTCTGGACTACTTCTCAAAATCCCCAGTGAAGGCCCAGGAATGGGAAATCCAGTCTTGGCTATGCTGGAAGCTTTCTCAAACCCTCTATGTCTGACTGTGAGGATCAAAGCTTGGTACCCATGGAACAAAGGAACAGTTCACCAAGGGTAAAGAGCTCAGAGACTTCTGAAAATACCATGTTTTCCATCAAGCCTTAGTGGGACTGACGGACCTGTGTATCTATGTTCTGAGGTTATTTACAACTGGCTGCCACTTCTACTGATGGCCACTCACATAGCTGATGGGCAGGAGGTGGCCAGTAGTTGCTCCCTGCTTGGTGACAGCATGTCTATATGTCACCCAACATTTATTAGTCAGAAGCCCTTTGAGTGCTTATTGTATTATACACCCCCACATGTCCCCAGCGTTCAATCATGACTGACATACATATAGCCTGGAGATAATGAGTTCCTCAATCTTAGGACACGTAAAAGCTAGTCGGTTGCACAAGGTAAATACTAAAAAGTCAAGTTATGAATGCGTAGGTGGAACACAAGGGAGGTAGCCAAAAGGAAAAGATGCTGGAAGATGTAGGGTGACCCCGAGGAGCCTGGAGGATGGCTTCACAGGAGCCACAGACCCAGGTGGGAACGGGAGGCCAGGAGCAGAGAGTAGAAGGGCAGGCAATATATGATGGAGAAAATGTGTAAGGTAACGAATTGCCAGTCATTTATCTGCAAGATTTAATTAAACCCCGTCTTGACAAGGCACACAGGATGCTGTATTGCTTTGAAATAGAATCTGTGAATCTTCCACACACATAAGATTTGAATGTGATGATTTGCATTAGAGTCAACAGCCTTGAATAGCTGTGAAGTATATAGGAATAATTATCCTGGGAACTGAAAAATGATAGCTCCAGTGAAAACAGTGATCGGAAGCTGACAGATAAAATGGGGGAGGAGCGGAAGAGGGAGTGAGGTTTGAGAGCAGCGTCTATCTAAAGCACCAACACAATAAGGGACTAAAGCAGGAGGAGGATGCTATCTCATAAATAACTTGAATAAGAAGAATCAGTGATTGGTTGGAAGTCAGAGGTCCCAGGTACTCCATCCCATCCTCTGTAAAGATCTGTTTTTAAAATGTGTCATGTCACAGATTCGAATCACCTGCACAACCTTCTGGAAGGGAACTTTCAGGTGTAGCCATTGATACTTTAACCCATCGTTCCCCAGAGAAGTAGATAGGAATCAGAAGGAGGGCGCCCACTGGCAGACTTCCTTCTGCTGGGGTCACAAGGACGCCGAAATTTAGTGAGACCCAGTCACACCAAGCAGGGAGACCTGGAAACCTTTCCCTTAAGCAGTAGACTGAGCAGTGCCCAGGAAAACAGGTCTGAACCTCTGAGCAATTGGAGGCCTCCTTTCTGTTCTTTGCCGCTTGAGAAACAAAGGCTGGCTTCTCCAGAGGGACCCAGCAGAAAGCACCAGCCCTACCCAGAACCCCCACTTTGTGCAACACGGGTCCTCACCATGGTGAGAAACATCCTTCTCCACATGAATGACACACAGCTGAGGGCATTTGAGAAATGTCCAAACACACAAGTGGTACCCAGTGCTGGCTGGAAGGGAACTGGAAACTGGTGTGTGATTGGTTTTAAAGATTACTGGATACTCGTGTGGTAGCTAGAGTTACCTGAACACACACATACACACACATGCACACACAGAGAGAGAGAGAGACAGAGAGAGAGACAGAGACAGAGACAGAGACAGAGGGGGGGCTTGTGTTGGTTAATCTTGGTTGTCAATTTGATAAGATCTAGAATCAACTTGGGGGTACAGTTGCTTGGAACACCTGTGAAAGGTTTTTCTGATCAGGTTCTCCAGCGTAGGAAGACCCACGGAAAGCGGGGGTGGCATCTTTTGGTGGAAGCCCAGATATAAGATCTGCAGTAAAACACTGCCATTGCATCTCACAAACAAGTTCATCCACTCCATCCGTAAGTTCCTGTATCTTACTGTTGCCTCCACAGCTGCTATATCCTTCCACTGATGTCAGAACCCAGTTCTTCAGGCTTCCGTTGTAGACAGTCGACCAGTGGCTCTCCAGGAATATTCTAGGCCTTCAACACCAGACTCGGAATCAAAGGCCTCCAGCCTCCCGAACTGAGTAGCTACTCCTAAGCTTCTCCAGTGTGCAGACAGCCATTGTTGGACTCTCCAGACTCTATCATGTAAGTCAATTTAATAAACCGCCTTACTATGCATTCATTCTATCTATTCTGTCTCTTTAGAGATCCTTGACTAACCCAGAGCTTAGTTATGAATGTGTACATGTGCACATACGCTCATTAAAAGCCCTCATGGATGTGAGATTGACCTAGAACTGCACAGTTACAGGTGATTTTCACTTCTTACGTTCATCTTCATTTTTTAGGGCATGACTTGTGCATTTAAACACGGCCTCTGGGAAAAGCACATACTTGGTTTCAGATTCTCTTCACTACCATAAGTGTTATTTAACATAGGTGTTATTTTTTTAAGAAGTTTGTTACTTGTTTTGTTTTGGAGATGCAGCACAGGTAGGGCAAATCTGGAGGCAGGAGGATGGCTGAGAGTAGGTACTCACTGCTTGCTGCAGCCTGATGGTGTGAGCCTTCTCATGCTCAGCAGGTCACTCATCGAACCGACCAGTCTTGCTGTGCCAGCGCTTTTGAGCTCCCCAAGCAGCCCTGCTAACTAAAACAGTAAATTAAGCTTGTCAGTACCCTGGTGAACCCCAGAGCACCCTGGGGCATCTGGAGTCCTTTGGCAAAGGAGGAAGATTTTACGGAGGCAGGAAGTGAGATGCATGAAATTTTGCATGGACTATTCTTGGCTCCCAGGTACCTGAGAAGTGTATATTCAGGAAGGAAAATCTATGGGCTTCATCAGTTCTTTGCTCAGTGAAGCATCAACGCACCCAGCAGGGACAGGTGCCTGCTCTGTTTTGTTTGACCACAATTTAAGCTGCTGGTCACAGAACTAAGGGCATATGAGGAGGATCAAGCTATCAGGCAAGACAGCAGGAACTAAGGGTTAGAAGGAAGGGCAGAGGACTTGAGGACAAGGTGCCCACTGCCTGGTTTATCCCAGGAGCCTTAGTTTGGTCACGAGGGTACATTTTTCCCTAAGCCTGTGTTCAGCAAGACCAGTCGTGGGTCTAATACCTGGGTACTTCAGCGAGGAGCCTTCTATGCCTGGCTTATCCCACAGGGTCCTCAAGGGGCACTCAGATAAGCTTGCCTAGGATAGCTATCTTGGTTTGTGCATAAATCACATGCATCTTTTAGTTCCAACAGGAGCAACATTTAGCTCTACTTCTGGCCAATTCAGCAAGAACTCTTCCAGGAGCTGGGGATCCCCCTGGGATTCCCCCAGGAATCTGTGTTACATAACAAGCACTTCCTCAAGAAGTAGGCCAACTGCTTGCTAGGAAAATTTCAGAGCAATAAGGGTCAGCACTCTTTGTTGTGAGGTAAGCACACAGGAGACCACCACAAGGACACTCTTAAAGTCGAGAAGAAAGTCTGTATTGCCAGCCAACAGTTGCACGAGCAATTGCCTAAATCACACAACCCTGAGCCTCACAGCTCTTTGCTTTTTATGCACAAAACTCACATCATGGTTGTCACACTTCAGTTAGCCAGATGCAGATCTACAGAAACCAAGAGGCACAGTCAGGGACTTTCCAAGAACTATGAACTAGGTCTTTTTTTTTTCTGTTGTTTTGGCAGGCGTTGGGCCTATTTGCTGGGTTTAAACATCATTAAACAACTGGATGATGTCTCTAACATGGTGTCAGTCTTGCTAAGGTCTGGAGGCCTGCTACAACTTAGTCCTAAGAAATGAAACCTTTTCTTACAAAAGACATAAAAGCAACCTTTGAAACATAGCAGGAGGATTTTTATAAAAACATCTTGGGCACTCTAAAAGGTCCAAGCCCTGCTTCTTGTCCCTGCTTTCCCTGGGACAAGAACTTCCGCTCATTTTCTCTACAATAGTAAATCCTTGTCTGGGAAAACAAACCATCTGTGACCATAGTCCTCTTGTGCATGAGAAGCATATACTTAGTATAGGAACTGTCATGAGAGCCCAGAACTGCTGCTTACCATTTGTGCAAACCCTGGAGAGAAGCAGCCAGCCAGCACATGGCCTGCTGAGCTCAGTCCCACCCAGTATGTGCCACTCTCTGGACTTCAGCCTTCGCCACACAGGGCCTATGGCCTCACCCTTCACAGGGAGCACTGGGGTGAGCTCTCCAGAGTGGGCCCTGTACTCCCAGGCTGCCTCAGACCTGGTTATGGACCACAGGAGAGCAAGAAGGAGCCGGTAAGCTGTGTAACAGCCAATTGTTCAGTTTCCTGGGAGCTCAGGCGGTGCTGACTGAGTCCCATACCACCATGTTGGCTAAATCTGGGAGGCTGAACACCAAAGGGCATTGCAGAACCATTCATGGGAAAACACGAAACCTCTACGCTCTGTTTTTCTGTTATGTTTATATATGTAGACTTAGAGAAGTTTTAATAGAACCTTGGATCTAGGGAAGATGGCTCAGCTGGTAAAGTGCTCACAATGTTTATTAGTTGGTGTTCTCTGGAGAAACAGAACTAACAGAATGAATAATGTAGTGGCTGTTATTGGTTATGAACTTGGTTACAACTGGAATTAACCAAAAACCAAGCAGCTGCAAACTCCTGTAAGCGATGTTTTCTTAATTAAATCATATGATCCAGATTTTTGAGGTAGGAAGATATACCTTTAAACCCAGATCTTTTGAGATGGGAAGATTCGCCTTGAATCTGGACCACACCTTCTTCTGGCAGCCTATATAATAAGGACATGGAAGAAAAAAGCTCGCTCTCCACCTGCTTGCTCTCGCTCTAACTGGCAAGTCCATTCCCTTTCTGACATTAGAGCCTACTTCTTTAGGATTCCAGCATATACTGAAGACCAGCTGAGACATCCAGCCTTGTGCATTGAATACTGCTGGATCCTTGGGCTTTCCATTAATAGACACAACCATTGTTGGACTACCTGGACCACAGCTTGTAAGCTGTTCTAATAAAGCCCCTTTCTGTAGGTGGTGATTTTAATAAGAATGTCATCCATAAGCTTGTATATTTGAATGCTTCGTCACCAGGGAATGGAATTGTTTGAAAGGATTAGAAAAATTAGAAAGTATGGCCTTGGTAGGGGTGGCAGGCTTTGAGGTTTTAAAAGCCTGTACCAGACCCAGAGTCTCTCCTTCTCTGTTTGCAGATCAGGATACAGCACTCTCGGCTGTTTCTCCAGCACTGTGCCTGCCCGCCAGGATGATAATGGGCTAAGCCTCTGAAACTATAAGCAAGCCTCAATTAAATGCTTTCTTGTTGGGAGCTATGCAGCCTAGTCTTGGGGCGGGGCTTTCCTCGGGGCAAGGAACCCATGGAAATGGGTACTCACTTGGCAAGGCCAGTAGCCACAGGGCAGTGCCGGGATGGACAGAACTTGTGCAGCTTTCAGGCTCTTTTCTCTCTCCTTATATTGTTGATTCTTTGGATGGTTTTAGTATTACATTGTCAGTCACACACGCAACAGCTGCAATTTTCCCCTGGAAATGCTGCTCTTTCTCATTTTCCCCTAAGATTCAGCAGGGAGCTAATGTTTCTCAAAAAATCTTATCTGGAATTACTAACCACAGTGCTTAATCCTGGGAACTTTTCTGACTCAATAGAGACCATTAGGTACATATGAGAAAACAACACTTGGAGCATTAACCGTGTCTCACAGTTCTGGAAAGAAGAGCACGCACAGAATAGGGAAACACCTCAGGAATACACACAGTGCCAACTGTCGACAGTAATTTCGCTGGACACCAAGCATATAGAATCAATGATAGGATCTAGGATGATCCAATGGGAAAAATGCAATGTAAAATGGGATGGTGAGATCCGTCTTTACCATACACAGGAGCTTGTATTAGTGGGAGAAGTGTGGTCTAGAGGATGGGAAAAGAGCGCCTTATCAAAGTCTGCCTTTACAGAGAGATGGAGACATGGACCCTCTTGTAGAAAAGGGAACTGTATAAAAGTGTATCTTAGAGACTTGAAAGAATTGTTTGGGTTTGAATATCGCTGTCCTTAAAGCATTGTACCCATGTCTATTCCTTTTTAACTTTGAAACCCCAAAGAGCTCCTAGCTGACATAAGCCCTGTGAGAGCAGGGTGTGTCTGCCTCCATATTTAGCTAAGCTTGCAAAAATGCTGAACTCTCTGTCTAGAATAAGGTTATGTTGGGGGTGGGAAAGTGTATTTGGGGAGGCGCGAAGAGGAACAATGGGGCTTTTATAATGATTATGAAATATTTTGTAAAAGTCAAAAACAAGAGCCAATAATAAAACTGTATATGTAAGCCTATTAGAAAAAACTCAAAGTATAAATAAAGATGACTCGAGCCATTTGGGCCAATTGAGTGCAGTTCACCTGGTGGTCAGAATTTTTCCTTCCCCATCTCAGGACCTGAACCCGAGCCGAGGCTGGACCCTGGCATTTGCTTTTATAAGATTTGCTTTGGTCATGGTGTCTCTTCACAGTAATAGAACAGTAACTAAGATAAATATATATCTTATACATATGTATATGAGTATGTTATATATACACTCATTCTATAAGTTCTGTTCCTCTAGAGTACCCTCCCTAATATATGGACATACACACACACACACACACACACACACACACACACACACACACGGAATTTATTAGAGTAGTTTACAGGTTGTGGTCAAACATCTGTCTCCTGATGGAAAGTCCAAGAATCTTTGTTGGAATTCCAAAGAAGTAGGTTCTAATTCTAGTGAAGGAAGGAACTTGCTAGGAAGAATGAGGGCATTAGGCAAGGAACATAGGTTTCTTTCTTCTTTCTTTTTATAGGTTGCTCCAAGAAGGTGTGGTGGCCCAGATTTCAGGTAGGTCTTCTGACTTCAAATGATCCAGTTAATTAAAAATCCCTCACAGATATGCCCAGGAGCTTGCATTTTTAGTTGATTCCTGATGTAGTCAAGTTGATGACCAAGAATTGCCATCACACCATGCAAGCACGAGGACCTGAGCTTGGTCCCCAGAACCGATGTAAAAGCTTGTGTTATAGTCTCAGTGCTGGGGAGGTAGAGACTGGCTGGTCCCCAGGGCTTGTTGGCCAGCTAGCCCATTCTGGTGGGTGAGTCCTAGTATAGTGAAGACCCTGTTTAGGAAAACAAGGTTGGACAAGGTTGGGCTGGTGAACTGGCTCAGTGGGTGAAAGTATTGACCAACTGAGTTTGATCCCCAGAGCCCACAGTGAAGGGAGAGAACTGACCCGTGACAATTGAGAGAACTGACCACATGTTCACTGTGTGTCTTCGTTACGGTTCTATTGCTGTAAAGAGACACCTGACCAAGGCAACTCATAAAAGAAAGCATTTAGTTGGGTCTTGCTTACAGTTTCAGAGATTTCGTCCGTTTTCACCATGGCAGGGAACATGGAGGAGGCACCATGGAGGAAGACATAGTACTGGAGAAGGAATTGAGAGTTGATTCTACATCTGGATTCACACTTACTCCAACAATGCCTCACTTCCTAATCCTTTCAAATAGTGTCACTCCCTGGTGACCAAGCATTCAGATCTTTGAGCCTATGGTGGCCATTCTCATCCAAACTACCACACTGTGATGTATATGTGTTTGTACACATACACACATAATCACATTCATACATACACAAACATCACACACACACACACACACACACACACACACACACACAGAGCTAAATAAATTTAAAACAAGATGGAAAGTGCCCTAGGGACAACACCCAAGGTTGACCTCTGACCTCTGCACTCATGTACAGAAGGAGGTACACTGGTACACATGTGTGTATCTGCATGTACTGACATAGACACACAGACACAGATATACTCTTACACACATGAACACCTCCATATTACAGTAAGAGAACTGAAGCTATTTAACAGTACCCTTAAGATAAGGCTCTCCCTACTGGCAAACATTCAGACACAAATGAAAATATGCCCTAGAGCCAACAGCTGAGACCCTAGCTATTGGAGCTTGTGAGTCTGAAATCCACAAGTCTAGAAGAGACACGCTGGGGACATGGTAAGCTGGGGCGGAGAGTGTCTCTTCTGTAGCTGGCACACAATGGCTCCTACATAGGCAGGACCCTCTGCTTTCAGACTCTGGCAGGGATCCAGACGGAAATGATGACAGCCATCTTGAGTGTAACCTCTATGACTGCCCCTAAGGAACGCTGGTAGTTGTCCCTGCATGGCTTCCCAGCAAACTATAAATAGACAAAATCATCAGAGTTATTTTCAGAGTTTTGCAATCAGACCAGGCTCCTAAGCTCCAGGAACTGCCTAAGGTCCTAGGATGAACCAGTTCATCCAACTTGCATGTAGTTGCCTTTGCCCTGATTGTCCCACAAGCCCCTATTCCTGGCTCAAGTCAGAGGAGCTCATGTGGCCTTGTTGCCACCCAGGGTCAGTAAGTCCCAAATAAACTACACTGTAATCCTAGTTTTCAATTAGTGGTTCCTGGGTCCAGGCCACATACATTGGGGTGAATTGTTCTAGAATAATCTCTTTCAAAGGATCCTTTGTTCTTTTGCCTTCATGAGGGTTTCCGTTACTGGCCGTCTTTGTTGTTGCTTCTATATCTGTCTTTCCCTGTGACAGCATCTCTCCTCTCTGAGGCTGACAACTGTGAACTCCTGCTTTCAGATTTAGGCTCAAAAATAGACCCCCCTATGAGACCTCAGCTCCACGGAGGGCCTCAGTTTCTAGTGACGCTGTACCTCTCTCTACACACTCACCTGTTTGAGGATGGCATAACTTAGCACAGAGCGTGCTCAGTACAGGTCTTTTTCCAGTGGGCTACCAGACAGGCAAGACCTGTACATTAGCTGTGGCAAAAGAACAAGAAAAATCTGATTAGGCTACAAGTTAACAAGTTCAAAAGTCCAGAATCTGAAATGATTTCAAATCTGAAACTCTTTGAGTTCTAATCTGTCTTGGTATCACAAGAGGAAAATGTCACTCCTGACCGCATGTGTAGAACTGTTTCATGTACTGAACGATGAAACACATTTTATAAATTACCTCATGGCATATTTGTGAAGCATATGCTACATAGATGGCTTTCAGCTCTACAGGTGTCAGTCCCAAGATATCTCATATGCAATTATTCTAAAGCCTGAAAACATCTTATCTGGAGCTTGCCCGGCCCTGGGCCTTTCAGACTGTATATCCTCAGCCTTTGATGACTGAGACCTTATTTTTACTTTTTAGATATCAAATCTGGTATCTAGTGCATATCAGGAAGGGCTCTACCAGTGAGCTGCATTCCAGCCCTAGATGATATACACATATTTAAATCAGAGTCTCTTGAGTCAACAGACCTCAGAGGCACCTGCATACCAGGGTTTATTGAAGCTGCGATAGCTGGGTAAAGAAAATGTGCTATGTATATACAATGGAATTCTCCTTGTCCACCAACATCCATGTCATCCACAGAAAGTGGATGCAGCTGGAGATAGCCATATCAAGGGAATAAAACCAGTTTCAGACAAATATCATCTATTTTTTCTTATTCATGATAGATTTCATAAAGTCACATAGAAGCATATATGCATATATAACAAGAAAGTGGAAGGGAAGCTGTGTAATGGAGCAGGGGTGAAAGGAGAGAGCATGGATGATGTGGCTACATGTACATTAAATACCTAGACAGAAGCTTAGAAATAAATAAAGGAAAGGAAATAAAATTGTTAAAAAGTCAGGGCCATATGAAATAGAATAGCTTCATTCCTCCCCACTATCGACACTGGACATGCCAATAAGATCCTGTTACATCTTCAAGCTCAATGTGTACTTTTCTCTTCTGACAAGGCACATAGCTAAAGAGCCATGTAGTGCTGGCGTTGGCACAAGACAGACACGGGGCCAAGGGGACACAACAGAAAATCCTCAACAAATGCCAGGGTAAACAGCCGCTTGAGTTTTGGCAGAGAGGCACCGTGGAACTCACGGAATTATGGATCTTTACACGGAACAACACTAGTAAATTATATGGGTATCTTAGCTAGGGTTTATATTTCTGAAACAAAATACCATGACTGTAACTGGAGGTCTTGCTCCTGCCTGCCGGGTCCTGAATAATCACTTTGAGGCTTAATATTAATTACAAACTGTTTGGCCTATTAGTGCAGACTTTTTATTAACTAGTTCTTACCGCTTAAATTAACCCATTTCTATTATTCTATATTTTACCAAGTGGCTCATGGCTTGTTACCTCACATCTTGCTTCCTTGGCAACTGCTGGCATCTCACTGACTCCACCTCCTTTTTCCCACCTGGCTCTATTTTGCCTAGCTATTGGCCAAATCAGCTTCTTTATTAACCAATGGCAATAAAACATATTCACAGCATACAAAAGGGCATCCCACATCTTATGACCAAAAGGCAAGTTGGGGAGGAAGGGATTTATTTGGCTTACATTTCAGCATTGCTGTTCATCACTGAAGAAGTCAGGACAGGAACTCAAATGAGACAGGATCCTGGAGGCAGAAGCTGATGCAGAGGCTATGGAGGGGTGCTGATTACTGACTTTGCTTCGCATGACATGCTCAGACCACCTTCTTACAGAATCCAGGACTACCAGCCCAGGGATGGTACCACCTACCATGGGCTGGACCCTCCCCCACTGATCACTAAATGAGAAAATGTCTTGCAGCTGGATTTCACTGAGGCATTTCCTCAACCAAGGCTCCTTCCTCGGAAGACTCTAGCTTGTGGTAAGTTGACATGCAAAACTAGGCAGGTCAATGGGAAAATGAAGATTATCATACCACCCTGGAGGAAATGAAAATTAGCTCTAGTTGGCTTATAGATCCGAATGTGAAAGCTGAATCAACAATGTCTAGGAAACAACATATGCCCATGTGGTAAAGTGCTTCTCAAACTGAATGAAATATGCTAACCCTGATGGAAAGGGCAGACTACATAATATCTAACTCAAAGTTCTATTCATCAAAAATTATGTTAGCAATTACCAAAGATTAATGGTGTGCTGTAGAAAGACATTTGCAAAATATATTGTTTATCTACTCTATATTGATTCGCATGTATATGGAAAAAAGACTAATGTTTACACATATTTTTAAAATAATAAACAAGACTGCAACTGTAAAGTCAGCCCAAGTCATCATCAGGTACTTAATGAAGCATGCTCTTCAAATGGCCAATAAATACAAGATCAGACATCAACATCGGTTACCAGGAAAATAAAATCAAAGTCACACGAGGTTGGGAATATGGCTTAATTGGTAAAGTGCTTATGTACAAGTATAATTCCCAGCATGCATGTAAAATGGATGAGAGTGGTGTCATCCAGCACTGGGTACGTGAAGAAAGGCAGATCTCTGGGGTATCATTTGTCACCCAATTTAGACAATCAGTGATGTCCAGATCCCCGTGAGAGAGCTTACCTGAATAACAGTAACCCACCAAACCAATCAAGACAACAACAATGAAAGACAGATCAAAATAAGTGACTCCTGAGAAACCACACCCCAGGTTGAACTCTGTGCACATGTACATACACACATGTGCACATACATATCCATGCATACATACATCACAATCACACGTAGTCATATACATAGGTACATACACACAGACACACAAACAAAATCACACACAAAGGTGTACACATATAAAGTCACACACAATCACTCTCTCATGCACACACACAGACAAAAATACATGCATCCACACAGACAGACAAACACACACACACGAGTTTCCAGATACAAAGCAGACCCTGTAAATTTTAGAGCATCCATAAGAAATCAGCTTGAATTTTTCTTAGAGGAGGATTATTAAACAGAATTATTTTTCTTGAACAGTGTTTTCAATTTACTCTTTACTAGCTATTCATTCCCAAGTTATAAGGAAACCTAGTTACAGAAAATTAAATCTGCTCCCTCCAAAAGAAGAAAGAAAATGAATGAGAGAAAAAAAGCAACACTCATAACAAATACAAGGGTAAAACACAGAGCATGTGTGAAGGATTGACAAGTATTTGAGGAGACATGCCCCAATCATGCATAATACACACGAGCGTATGTCATGCTGTGCCCCCAAATATGTCCAATTATTTTGACCAAAATAGTTTTAAAAATGTACATAGCAAAGTCTAACATAACAATGCAGGCAAAGTGTTTATTTGTAAAGGTGCTAGAGACAGTGAGACCAGGCTTTATCCCTGGTGCATGTGCTGGCTTTTCAGAGCCCATTCTCTATGGCGGGATACCTTACTCAGCCTTGATGCAGTGGGGAGGAGGCTTGGTCCTGTCAGAACTTGATGTGCCAGGTTTTGTTGACTCCCATGGGAGGCCTTACCCTTTCTGAGGAGTGGATTGGGGGTAGGATGGGAGGAGGTAGGGGTGAGTGGGAGGAGGGGAGGGGGGAACTATGGTTGGTAAGTAGAATGAATTTTAAAAATTTAAGAAAAAAAGGTTCTAGAGAAAGACGGTACCTGCTGAGCAGGCATGAGGACTGGCATCCCTCCACTCAGAGCCCATGTTAAAAAGGTGGGTAGGGTAGCATGTGTAAAATACAATGTCTGCTCTACTGCGCTATGTGCTATAGTATGTTCCGCGAGCTGGGAAAAGGGCCTGGAGATTGACACACAGATATACAGAGACAGAGACACGGGGACACGGGTCATCCTTGATACAAGAATGCCAACTTTATTGTGCTCAGGGGCAGCTTATATAGTGCTCTGCCACCCCCAGCTCTCGGGATCTTTTGGCTGCAGGCCTCACCAGAACCCACTCTCAGGCCATCAAAGTCTCGGGCTCAGAGCAGCTGCAGGTACAGCTAAACGAGTTGTTTTGCTCAGTTCACTCCAGCAGGCAAAGGGTCTGAGGCAGACAAAGAAAGTGAAGGGGCCAGGGGTCTGCAGCCCCCAACAAGTATGCCAGTAACCCTGGTGCTGGGAGGAGAGATGGTTACTCTCTAGGGCTCACTGACCAACCAGTAATCTCAAGGTATGATCCTCCCCCACCTCTCTCTCATTTCTTAATGTATTTATTTATTTTGAGAACAGGGTCTAATGTTGCCTCTAACTCCCAACAGCTGGGACCACAGGTATGCCCCACCATGTCTGCCTGAGAAGCATCTCTCAAAAAAAAATGGAGAAAATTGAGGAAAAATTATGACATCAATTGCTGGTTTCCACATACACACGCATACATGTATATCTGGAATTCTCACCTAAGTTTTCCGAGACAGAACCACATGGAGGCTGCTGTTCCTGAGTCACCAAAGCCCAGTTTCTTGAGAGGAAGAAATTGAGCCGAGCACTAGCATTCAACTCTCTCTGCTTTCGGGCCAAGGAGTCAGTGTGACCAGCAGGCTTCAGTCCCTGCTGCCACGCCTTCTACACCGTGATGTACTGTACCCTGGAACTTGAGCCAAAACACACCCTCCTGGTTCACCAGAGAAGGCTGCTTAGACATGGGTTTAAGCCAATAGAAAGTCTTTATTAGCCTCAGGTGACTACACTGGCTGCCCAGGATCTCACTGTAGCCCTGATCATTCTCAAGGTGAGCTTTTTAAGCACAAAAGCCCTGTCTTGGGTCGATACACTTCAGTGAACAGAACAGTTATCCAAAAGCAAAACCACAGAAACCAAAGAGAAGGCTGGCACATTTAGAAGCTTTTCCAAAGCTATGGATCTGATGAATTAGCTCTTTGCTTTTGTTTCGACTGGTGGTGCTGTCTATGTGCTGAGCGCTATGGCCTGAACGTGATTTCCATGACGGAGTCAGCTGTTGCATTCCTTATTGTCTTAGTGAATGAGTCAAATCATGGGCTCATCCTGTTTTCGAGATACAGGGTCTGTAACTCTGGCCATTTTATATTCTATTTTCCTGGGTAACCTCTGATAGAAGGGCAGGAGGTTAGCATTCAGAGTCTCGTCAAACAGGGTTGCAGAAATCCTTGGGCTAGATAACCTGGTCATGGTAAATTGCCTACTGTACTCTCCCTCTGGGTCTGTTCACTTAAAAGCAAAGATGGGCTGACTCACCTCTGCCAATGGGATGCTGAAGAATGCATCTTTCAGGCCCAAGACAGTGTATATATGTTTTTCTGGTAGAATCAGACTCATGAGAATCAGATGTTCAAACTTTCTTCATATATGGGCAGGAATTATGTATTCAAAGATGAATGACTGGCAGGGCAATAGGCGTGTCTCTTGAAGCCAGGCAATGTATTAATATTTCATTTGTATTTTAATAAATAAAGCTTGCCTGAAGATCAGAAAAGCAAAGCAGCCAAGCCACTAGAGAGCTCTTACCTCTATGAAATCTTCAGACTGAAAGAGAGCAATTTCCTGTCTCATCCCGCCTTTTATTCCTCTCTAGTGCTGGGATTCAAGGCATGCACCACCGCCTGGCCTCTTTGGCTAACTAGTGTGGCTGCTGGGATTAAAGGTGTGTGCAACCACAGCCTGGCCTGTATGGCTGTCAAGTGTGGCTGTTTTGTGTTCTGGTTTTCAGGCAAGCTTTATTTATTTAAATACAAATGAAATGTCACTACAAGGCAATGTGGACAGCAGTTTCCCCTTTTGTTTTTAGGGCCATCGGGGATTGTTTAATCTGGATGGGGCAGCTGAACTGGTTAGTTGAACAATTATAAGAATTTGGTGTTGGACCAGTCCTGGTGAAGAGGGGAGTGTTTCTGCCCACACCCCCTGGAATCTTTGCAGAGGCAGAACTTTCAGCTAAAATATATTCTTCTGACAGAGGGCAAGGCAGCAAAATTTTGCTAGGTATCTATAAGTCTAACTGTGTCTTATCAGAGAAGGTGATGATGGCTTCCAGTTTATGCAAAAGCTCTTGTATCAATCAGTTATTTGTTGTTAGCCACCTTGTGAGCTACCTCCAGCAACTGGGACCTTATACCTTTAAAGTCTGTTTATCTTTTATAATTTTTAAAAAATATCTTTGGCTGGCTGGGTGACAAAGGGAATCTTATTAGCAGCTGTCTCTAACCCTACTCAAAAGGACCTAGTTTAAAGTCTCCTTGGTCAGTGTTGGCCAGAAGGGAAAATCTGTTCTGTCCAGGCTGCACTGTTTGGCAGCAATCTCTAGCCCAACCCAGGGGTGGATTTTATTTTTTTCAGAGAATGGTGGGTTTTGAGTTTTCCAATTCTATGGATCATTGGTTCAAAAGATGACATAAATCATGAAAAGGAAAGGATGGCACTTTCTCTTCTCCGTTGGGCTCAGCCCAGGGGATCTCTTCCCAACAAAATAAGCTACTGCTCTTATCCCCAGAGTAGAACTGGGGATTGCTTAGGGGTGTGTGTGGGATTCTCTAGGCAATCTGGCAGAAACAAAAGGATTCAGGTCCCCAAGAGAAAGGGGCACAGGCTTTAAGTAAGGGGGTTCTCATTGGAGAGAAAGCCACTTGTCACTACAAGGAGACAAAACTGACAGAAACACAAAGGGAGACACACACACACACACACAGATACACACACAGATACACAATAAAGACAACCAAGGTAGTCACCACACATTTATACACCTGAACAGACATGGGGAATCCAGTGACATCTCACATGGTTCCTGGACATTGGATCAGTAGTGTCTCAAAGCCTGGTCTCTGGGATCTTAGTGGGACCACCAGAAATGTTGTGGGTGTTCACCAGAGAAGAGGACTCAGATCAGACATGGGTTTTAGCCAATAGAAAGTCTCTATTAGCCCAGTGTAGCCTCTAGCCTTTCTCCAGGTGAGCTTTTAAACACAAAAATCATGCCCTGGGTTGACTTATTTCAGTTAACAAGAACAGTTAGCCAAAAGCAGAACTACAGAAGCCAACAAGCAAGGTTGGTTCATTTAGAAGCTTTCCCAGAACCATGGACTTTGATTAATTAGGCTTTTTTTTTTTTGAGACTGGGTTTCTTTAGAGCCTGTCCTGGACACTAGCTCTTTAGCTCTTGTAGACCAGGTTGGCCTTGAACTCACAGAGATCCACCTGTTGCTACCTCCCGAGGGCTGTGCTGGGATTAAAGGTGAGCGCCACCACCGTCTGGCTTGTTTTTGTGTGCGCTGGCAGCGCTATCTATGTGCTGAGTGTTACAGTCGGAATGGCACTTCCGTCGTGGAGTCAGCTGTGAGAAGGTCTGGGGCCATTGCTCCTTCCTCCCGTAAGTTGATTTTTGTCAAGATTTTGTCACAGTTGTGACAGGCAAGATAATTACACACAAGAGAAAAGTTTTCCCCAGAAAAAGACAGCAAAGAAGCAAACTCCAACAGGAAATGAGCTCAGGAGGAGGGAGACGATGATGTGGCTTGGAGATGATCTGTGGTCCCCAAAAGCTCATTAGTTGTAATCTCAGTCCCCATCTTTATTTACTAGGCGAGGCCCCGCAGGCTGAGAAGAAGGCTCACTGGGTAAAACATTGAGGGCCTAGGTCTGTGGTCTCCATCCTACCCATCACCCTATCCTATTTCTTCAGAGTTAAAAGTGACTTGTCCTGACACTGAGACTCAAGAACATAGGGAGGTCAAGTGCACAGTCACTAGTCCAACCTTTATTACTTACTCTAGACAGAGATGCCCTCACTGCAAAGTCAATGTAAACACAGAAGCAAGAGAAGGAGGTAATGTGGACGTACAGGAATGCTCTGTCCTGAGAATAGAGAAAATTCAAATCTGTGGAATAGACATAAATGATCAGAAACCCTGGGTAGTCTTTTAACTCAGGAAACAGTCAGGTTCATGCTTTTAAAAGTAAGAGATGAAAATACAAACAACAATTGACAGAGAAATATTCAACAGATAGCAAAGAGTGTCAGAACCTAACGGGACCAAAATTAAAAATGACAAAGGTAAAACAAACACTCCCGAGAATTTAAAGATATACAGAAAGTCTGCTAGAAGAGTGTGAAAGAGGAGGAAAAACTCAAGCAATTAGAAGTAAATGAAATGATGAACCCCAAAACACCAAGATGTATTCTACAGCAAGATGATATCCATAAGATAACCCAAAACTGAAGAACTGACTTTACAAAATCAAATCTTTCTGTTAAAGGTTAATTGATTGTAAATGAATATTTAAACAAAATACTGAGCATACACCATATTATCTCAAATGGGGAAGGGGTGGAGAAATAATCAGATGGCTCCACTGTCCATGGCTTTAACATTTACTTGAGTCTAAGTGGCCAGAAAGGAATATATACACAGGTTATAAGAACAGGAGATGAGGTTTAGAATATCATGTTTTCTCATGGCATCTGCAGCTGGTGCCTGTTAAACAGAAAGGAAGACATTGCATCCTTGAGAAACAAGACAACAAAATTCCACAAACAAAACAAAACAAGAAATAATTTTAAAAAATTCTGATCATTTCAAGTGGCATTGGCTGAAGGTCTGTTGTGAGCCAAGCTCTGATTTCAGGCTATTTGTGCTCCCTGACAGATGACCATCTTTTCTAATCTCAGTCAAAGATGAATGATTTATGTATAGCCAATATTTCCCTCTATACTGAAAGCAGCCAACTAAGAATCAACCTAAAAGTAATTAAACAAGGAACTAGAGATGGCCCAGGCATGAAGATCACTTCCTGTTCCTGCAGAAGACCTGAGTTCAGTTCCCTGCCTCTACTTGGCAGCTCACCCTCACCTATAATTCTAGCTTCGAGGGATTGAAAACCATCTCCTGATCTGGTAGATACCTGCACATTCATGTCACGTGCGCACGCAAACAAACAAATAAGTAAAAATAAATCTATAAAAACATTGCTCTGAGCTTAGTGTCTATAGACAACAGGAAACTACCTTTCCCATCACTTAGGGCTGTTAGTCCAAAGCATCAATAGATTCCAGGTCTTAGGAGGGTACCACTTCCTAGTTCTGGGATGGAAGCTTCTTATGATATTTTAACTGCACCCAAGGGCCCATTAAGCTGGAGGGACTTTATTCTAGGGACACCAGACCCAATCTTGAGGTTCCATTGTCATCACCCAGCCACCTGCTAAAACCCCCTCACACAATCATCTTGGGGAACAAAAATTAAGCAGACGAGTTCTTAGCAGCAGAGATGTCAGAGATGTTCCAACCACAGCTCTCCCCAAGAGTTCCAGGCAAATGCCTCATTTTCTCAGTCCATTCTTAAGCCTTGGCCACTGCTCAGCCCTCTGTCCTAGAACTGTTCCAGGCAACACTCACACCCTCCCACCCTCTCAGCTTCTTACTCCTCTGTCAGCTGTGCCCACTTCCCTGCTCAGAGCAGATGATGGATTCCCCAAGGACAGACAGCTCAGCACTTCTCCCTCTCCCACACATCGGCTCGCCCTGGGACACACATCATCGCTTCCCGTGCTCCCATTGTCACCTTCAAAGATGCCACTTCCTGTGTTCCTTCCTCCCTTGCATGCTCACCCACCACATGGAGGTTATTATAAACCAAGGAAGACCAACTGGATCCCTCCCTCATAGTGAGTCCCAGCCTGAATTCTCTGTCATTGCCCACAATCTCTTGCATGCTTGGTTTGGCTTTCCCTAAATGTCACTTCTTCTCCTAAACACATTTCATTTATTTTAGTTTCTCCACTAACTGCTGTTTCTCATGACATCATCAGACCACACACATGGACACCATCACCCTTTGTCACTCCGGTACTTGTCATGGACTTGGCCACAGATTTCAAAGACTTTATTCATTTGTGAGAAGATAGTGCCGAAAATCTGATATCCTGCCTCACATCGATTTTCTACTATCTCATAAGAAGTTTAGTGCTTCCAAAGACTGGAGCACTGCCTGCCGCTGTGCTGTAGTTCACAGCACTCAGCAGGCCCCTAGGTGAGTGTTTATGTGTTTCAGTCTACACCCTCCTACTAGAACCTAAGGTCAGCCATTCCATCGGTGAGACCCTGGAACCTAACTCTGCCCTGCTAGGTTCCACTTTCCATGTTCTCATCACCCACCAGTGTCACCACCCTGGGGACCAAGACTCTGGCAGACAATCTTGGAGGATACATGGGAATCAAGGCTCTGACCAACTGACCATGGAGGACACCGACACCATAAGAATCAAGGCTCTCACACACTGACCATGGAGGAACCCAGCACCATGGGCATCAAGACTCTAACACACTGACCACGGAGGAACCCAGCACTATGGGAATCAAGGCTCAATGACATTGGCCATGGAGGAACCCAGCACCATGGGCGTCAAGACTCTAACACACTGACCATGGAGGAACATAGCACTATGGGAATCAAGGCTTCCCCACACTGACAATGGAGGACACAGTCAAACTGCATTCAAGCCAAGCAGCAAGGAAGACAGTGAGTAATCTTGCATTCAATGCCCCCTCATCTTCCCCAGCCAAGTCACTCCTCATGTAGTCCAAGGCTTCTGGATACAGCTGCACAGAGCTTTGTCATCTTCTCAGAGGTTTCCTGGAGAAAATTACAAGTCTCAAAAAGCAATTATTTCTTGTGATGGTTCATCTCCAATGTAAACTTTGTAGGTTTAGAGTTGTCATGAAAACACACATCCCGGCATGTCTGTGGGACATTTACAAAATGGGCAAGGAAGACCTAAGCATGAAAGAGGGCAGCACCATTCTATGGGTTTGAGGTCTGGGGCTGAGGACAGGAGAAAGTCAGAGGAACAGCATCATTCTCCTCTCTCTGCTTCCTGGCTGTGACACGATGTGACCAGTGCCTCACATTCCTGCCACCATGATGTTTGTGCCAGTGTGCACTGTATCCTTCCTTACACAGCGAGCCAAAATAAACTTCTGATTCCTTGTTCCTTTTGTAAGGCATTTGACCACATTAAAGGAAAAGTAATTAATAAATCCCCAAGTCGGCTATCTATTCCAGCAAAGTATGGGGGTGAGAAACCCTACTCATCTAGAACCTACTGGGAAGGAAGACAGATGATATCACTGAGGCAGTAGCAGTACACGCATATTGTTTTCCTGTTTCTGGATTTATTTTTCTGCTTATGAAAATTGGGTCCCTGACTTTCCTTCCCAAAAGGTCAATCATTAGAACATGCTAAAGTTGTTCTTTCCTACTATCCATTAGTTGATATGACGAATTCCCTACAAACATCAAATGTGTTGACTATTTATGCTGTTACTGGATATGCTGATTAGTTTTTTTAAAAAACAATATTTGTTTAATTTTTTATTTATGTGTTTATATGTGTATTTGTCTGTGTATATGTCATGATTGTGTGTTCCCATGGAGGTCATAAGAAGGTATTGGATTCCCTGAGTTGGAGTTACAGGCAGTTGTGAGGTGTAGTGGACACGGGTGTTAGAGTGCAAACTTCGGTCCTCTCCAAGAGCAACAAGCACTCTGAAACTGCTGAGCCATCTCTCCAGCCCCATGTTGGTTGGTTTTAACTGTCATCTTGATACAACCTAGAATCATCTATGATTAGAATCTTTTTTAATTGCTTTTATTGAGCTATACATTCTCCTCCCCTCTCACATTATTTAAATTTTAATGAGGACTTATCTAGATCAAGATGGCCTATGGATATGTCTGTGTGTGTGGGGGGGGTGTTGTCTTGATTGTTCCTTGACACAGGAAGACCTACCCACTGTGGGTGGCACCATTCCCCAGGCAGGGCTTCCTGAACTGTATAAGAAAGGAGAGAGAAGAAAGCTATCTGAGAGCAAGCAAGAAAGGATACATATATTTTCTTTTGCTCTTGACTGTGGGGGCAATGTGATTAGCTGCTTAAGTTCTTCCTTGACTTCTCCACAACAAAGACTGTAATTTGGGAGTGTAAACCAGATAATCCTTTTCTCCTGTGTGTGTGTGTGTGTGTGTGTGTTGGGGGGGTCAGGAAATTTGTCAGAGCATCAGAAATGAAACAAGGACAATGGGTAAGAAAGATGGATGACACCAAATCCCTGCCATTCACTGAGGACAGTGTAAGGTCCACCTAAGTAGGTGCCTGTGGACAGTGGCAGCATTGCCATAACAGCAGGACAGGGGAGTCAACGGTTCGTTGGCATTGAAGAAGGCAAAGTTCTATATTTTCATGTCCATCTTTAAGAACAGAAGGAGTTATCCAAACAGCTAAAGAGAAAGGGAGTGGAATTCAGGCAAAGGACATCCATGAAAACCACCCTTATTTTACCATAAGTGATTCTGAGTCACAGGCATGGGAGAAAGACTGGGTTATGGGCATGCACACATCAGAGATGGATTAATAGGCTTGGCTGGACAATAAAACATCAGAGCTGGCAATATAAAGATGAAAATGGTTTCAGTTATGATGCTCATCCTTTAAAATACTTACTCCATCGGTTAGAATGTATTATTTTGAAGAACTGAAATGTTGCCAGTAATGTAGCCAGAAATGTTGTCTGTCTTTGCAAAGCTATCATGTTTTATCTCCTTTAAAATTTAATCAATACAGTGATGATTGCAGCATAATAGATAAATCGGAAAGAGAAGGGGAACCAGACATCATTCATGGGAGTACTGATGTAACGTAGACAAGAAATAAAAACACTGAAACTAAGCTTTGCAGCATTGCTGGGGACTCCATAAGAAATTGTTGGGCCTGGGCAGAGACTGGGGGGGGAATAGGAAGGAGAGAGAAAGTGGGAAGGGGGGAGGGAAGGAGAGAGGGAGAAATGAGAGGAGAGAGGGAGGGAGGGAGGGAGGAAGGGAGGAAGGGGAGGACGGAGGGCTATCAGGGTACACGCCAGAGCACTTATGTTTTTGAGACAGGAACTTGCCAGTTTGGCAGGATTGCTCGCCAATGAGCTCCTGGGATTTCCGGTCCCCTCCTCCCCAGCACAGGGATTACAAGTGTCTGCTACCATGCTTGTCTGTGGGTTCCAGGAATCCAGCTCAGGGCTTCATGTTAGCAGAGCAGACACTCTATACACTGAGCCCTTCCCCAGCCCTGCCATGGATTCTAAACCATCATCTCCTTGCTGCAAAATTTGCCCCTCTGCATTCTATTTCCTAGGAGGCAGGTAGAATTGTATAAGCATATGATGGCAAATAGTTCTCCGTCATCCCTCTAACTCCCATTGACCTCCAAAAGATCCAGAGTCAATCTTGAGAAAGAAGAAACAAGATCGAGGTCTCTCACTTTCTAATGCCAACTATATAATAAAGCTGTAGAAATTAAAACTGTGTGATATGAACCCAGAACTGCAGGCCAGTGTAACATGTCAGAAAGCCCAGATATCAATACTCGTGTCAGTTGACCTTCAACATGACTTTCAAGAACACATGTTGGGGGTTAGAGTCCTTTACTTATTTGTAAATTTTTGTTTACTTGCATGCCCATGTGTCTATGGGGACAGTTTTTAGGAGTTGGTTCTCTCCCTTTACTCTATGGGCTCCAGAAAGCAAATTCAGGTCCCTAGGCTTAGCAGCAGGCTCCCCTACCCACTGATCCATCTCACCAACCTTTCTGATACATTAGGTAAGATGAACCCTGAGCTTATGTGGGATGAAGAATGAAGTTGTAGCCACCTCCCACCACAAGCAAACTGCAATGATAAAGGATTTACACATAAAACTTAAGACTATGAAACTAAAAGAAAACACGAGGCAAAGGGCTTCGCATTGGTCTGAACAACACATTCTTCTACATTCCAAAGTCCCACCCCAGGCTTCTCTTCCCCTTCCCATCTACTTCCAGTTCCTTTGCAGCTGTTCTTCAGTTTGAATCTGGTGGCTTCTTCACGTTTCCTTAAAAACATTAATCAAAATCTCCAGATAAACCTGGGAAAAATGAGAACCTTTGTGTCACAGTGGGCATGTGACGTGGTGTGTCCCCTTTGGGAGCGTCAGTACTGCTGGCCGGGGTGTGACGTGGTGTGTCCCCTGTGGGAGCATGTGTACTGCTGGCCGGGGTGTGACGTGGTGTGTCCCCTGTGGGAGCATGTGTACTGCTGGCCGGGGTGTGCATGGTGTGTCCCCTGTGCGAGCATGTGTACTGCTGGCCGGGGTGTGCATGGTGTGTCCCCTGTGGGAGCATGTGTACTGCTGGCCGGGGTGTGCATGGTGTGTCCCCTGTGGGAGCATCAGTACTGCTGGCCGGGGTGTGCATGGTGTGTCCCCTGTGGGAGCATGTGTACTGCTGGCCGGGGTGTGACGTGGTGTGTCCCCTGTGGGAGCAGCTGTACTGCTGGCCAGGATGTGGGCAAGTGCTTGTGGTCCACTTCCTATAAATTCCTCTGACGTTTCCCTTACCAGCCAAGCTTCTAATCACATTGACTTAATGTATGACAGCTGTTCGGTAACCCATTTCCAATTAACATGTCCTTTGCGATTCACTGGTTTGGGGACAGTCCTAAGCTCTTGGTTATCTGATGTCCTGGAAACATAGCTGCAGGGGCAGATGGTTCACGGCTTAGATCGCCATGGATTTATTCCCTAGGAAATAAAGACCTTGGATGCTGATCACTTTGAGCTAGTCTTTATTTGAAACTTTATTTTTAGACATTTGATCTTTCTCATAAAAACATATTTGAGAGAGTCTGGTAAGGGTATTCTGGTGCAAATCACAGAGATAGCAGTGGAGCCTTCGCGGGTCCAGGGGTAGAAGTCACATGCGTTCTGATGATTCCCTTGAGATCCAAGTGATGTCTGCATCTCACCCTCACTCACTCCTGCCTGAGGCCGACTACTAAAGTGTTAGAGCATCAGCCTTTTTTTTTTTTTTTAAACAGGATCACCTGTGCTGTTCTTGCTATTATATCCAGAGCTATTATCAGACTTTGGTGGCCTGAAGTTAGGTTTAACTCAGTTACCATCCTAAATGTGAACCTAGATTACGGAGATGAAGATTAGTTCCCGCCATCTTCCTCAGCAGGGATCTCAGAGACTATTTGGATAATTTCTTCTGTAGATGAGAAATACCTGGTTTGGTGCCAGTATTTTGATCTTGATCAATTTTTTCTCTTTGTGTGTGTGTGTGTGTGTGTGTGTATGCATGAATCCATGTGTACGTGTGCATGAGTGTGTGCATATACATATGCATGTTGGAGTCCATGGGGCCAGAAGTTGGCATTGCATCACCTGGAGGTGGACTTACAGGTGGTTGCAAGTAGCCTGAGGAGGGCTCTGGACCCCTGCAGGAGCAACAAGTGGTCTTCCCTGCTAAGTCATCTCCCTAGTCCCTCCTTTACCCTTTTAAATGTGTAACATGTTGCTTGTTTTTTCCTGCTCGCTTAGATGTAAATCTCCATCAGCAGCTCTTTACACCTGTCCCATCTTTTGATCCAAACATGAAAACGCTTTCTCTGCTTGGAGGTGATGGTCGCAGCAGGTACCAGGAACTGGCGTGTAATGGCTGGACCAGTGTGACAGGGGTTAAGCCAGGTCAATGGGACCTGTAATAGGCACACACCATGATGCATGTGAGTCCTCAGTCAACATAAAGTAGCTACGGAAGAGACGGTGCAATTGGGACTGCCCAACAGGAGTCCAGGTTCTGACCTGAACCGTTCTTCTTGTGTCTGCACCATAAGCCAAGAGCACAGATGCAGTCACTGATGACTCGCCAAGAAAGAACTAACTCAAGGAGTGTGCTGATGGGGAATCTCATGGAGGGACCACTCTAGGTAGTGTCATACTGAAGCACCCAGGTATACTTAGTTAAAATAAGAAGAATGTGTAGGCTGCCCGGAATACCTGAAAGGGATGGAAGAGGGGGTGTGAACGTCGGGTAGGTAAAAGGTACAAAAGGAACCTGACCAGCAAGGGCAGCATGTATAGCTCAGGCATGGGCATTTCCACCTACAACCTCACCATCGTTATGACGACAGGCTCATGCTCCAAGCATAGGTCTGAAAAAAAATGTTAATATTCCAAATTTTATTCACAGGGTGTGAGATCTGAGCATGGGATGAAAAAAATGATAACTTTGTGCTGGAACTACATGAGTAAGTTCTATTTACAAATGAGCTTAATGGTAGGGTGATGTCTGAGCTAAAAAAAAAGTGGATGTTATAAAATTACAAATGAAACGAATAGTTTATTGATGAGACAAAAGAAGAGGCAGTGGGGAAAATGAGAAAACCTAGAAATGAAATCACAAAGAAAAATGATATGGAGAAAGAAACAACTTAGTTGAAGCAAAAAAATAAAAGGGGGTAGGCTAAACAGGATAGAGAGGGGATGGGTAGTCTAACAGGTACTAACAGGTAAGTAATATCTTCATAACACAGAATCCCCACGGCAAAGCAGATCCATCTCTAGCAAGAGGGAGATAGGATTCATTAGCATGAACAAAACTGCTACAAAGAGCATGAAAGGACCAGTAGTCCTCAGAGACTGACACAAAAAATCAACACTAAGGAGACTTCTTTATGTGCTCCAGAAGGCTGTGTGGAGGGTGGCATATGAATGTGAGCATGTCCCTTTCTAGTGCAGACACACGGGCGACCAGCTCAGGCGTGGGCAGCGCCACTTCCCACCTACCAAAATGACAGGTCCATGCCACCAAGTTTAATTTTTTAAAAAGTTGTTAATAGTTCAACTTTTATGTATATGTGTGGGTGCCCAAAGGTATATATTTACAGGCATCAAATGCATTATGGAACCAAAGGAGATCAGAAGAGGACATTGAATACCCCAAAAGTGAATTTACAAATGATTATGAGTCAGAGTTTTGGGATACGGGCCCTGGTCTTCTGAAGAGCGGTGAGTGTCTGGAACCAAGGAGCCATCTCACCAGAAATTGGGAAAAAAAAAGATTCTTAGGAAAGAAAATGGAGCTGCGGGGCTCATTGCATGATCCCGTGATGGCGATGGAAGGGCAGAAACTGATATGCATGAGTCCTACTCATACATATACATGCAAACATCATATGCCCTCACTCACATGAATACACGCATACATATATACGACTGAAACCTTTACTATCTCTCTTCTCTCTAACACACACACACGTGCGCGCACACACACACACACACACACACTTACACAAATAAACCAGAGGGCATCGGTGTGTGAAAGTGACCAGTTGTTTCCACATAGAGATGAGTGTCTGGTCTTCCCCTTAGCTTTCTGTAATTCAGAAGGTTACTTAATAGTTCAATGACCATGAAAGTCAGAGACATCCAGCTGTGGGAGGATACAGGATATGCAGTAAGATTTATTATTCATTGTAATGTTTCAAGTTATGTGTAAGGATTCTAATACATGAAACAAAAATGTGCTAAATAGTTTTATGTCAGCTTTATACAAGTTATCTTAGAGAAGGGAACCTCAATTAAGAAAACACTTCCATAAGACCCAGTTTTAAGCAAGTCTGTAGGACATTTTCTTAATTAATAATTGATAGGGGATAATCAGCCCACTAGAGGGTGATGCCATCCCTGGGCAGCGGTACTGGTTCTATAAGAAATCGGGCTGAGCAAGCCATGAGAACACGTCAGTAAGCAGTACCCTCCACGGCCTATGCATCAGCTCCCACCTCTAGGTTCCTGCTCTGACTTCCTTTGATGATGAACTGTTCTGTGGAAGTGAAAGCCAAATAAACCCTTTTTTATTTTTTGTTTTTTGGTCATACCACTTCACAGAACCTATAGAAACCCTAAGTAACTTAAAAAAAAATAGCGGTGGGAAAAAAGAAATGGGCTAGCTCATTTTTTAACTTTGAAATATTGATTATTTTCAAAGTATACAAATCAAGAAAAGCATATTTCCTAAACATGCCAAAAACCAAATAAAAGCTACCAGAAAAATGAGAATATTGTGGTAGTGACTTTCTATGTCTAGGCTTGCGTGGATTGTGCAATGCTCAGAACAACTGTTGCCTAGGTGTGTGCCCAGAGCATTAGAAACACTGGAATCAGAACCAACTATCCATATAAAGTCCACCTTCGAAGACACTGAGGGTCTGACAGGAGTTTAAGATGGAGAAAGGACACTGCCCATCTTGGCCTGCATGGCCACTGATGGCCAAGATAGCCTGCAAGGCCATCTTCTCCTTCCTTCTGGGTTAAATGCCAACAGGTTCCTGTGACTAATGTGGGAAAATGGGTATAACCATCCCATAATGAATGTACAGCCTGTCTTTTTCACCAGAGACTTGACTTTGCCATTTGTGCATTTTGACCTGAATTCTAACTCAATCTGTCTGTCAGTGTCAGGGTCAAAGCAATGATAACTTCTTTCAGGGGGCTTTGAAATTACTTCCACATTCTGAATGAGGGTGTGTGGCATGGGACGCAATATTTGCAGAATCAAGGTAAGCACTGGGCCTTCAGCAGACACATCTGATGAGAGAAATATCAAATCCAACAACAGCTTTGCAGGAGCCTTTCTCTTGACTGCTGTTAGACAAAAATCACGATTATTTCAGGTCGAGAAATAAATCTCCCATATAAGAACAGTCATTTGTAAAAGATAAAACATTAGTTGATGCTTTTCTCTATCTCTTCTTCAAGCCTCCTGTCGTGTGTGTGCGTGTGTGTGTGTACAGGTGTATGAGTTCATATGTGCATTCTGGAGCACTGGGCTGTGTTTGCTCACATGTGTGCAGGATGTGGGTCTTAAATGTCATCTTTACACAGTTTGCTGAGACACTCTCCTTGAAGCTATAGGTTGTATTTTAGGCTAGAGCATCTGCTCAGGGATGCAGAGGGGCCTGCCTCCTGCATCTTCATAGACATGAGATTATAGGCTCACAGTGACATGCGAGCCCTCACGTTTACAGAACAAGTACTTAGTCCAGTGAGCCATCATTCCCGAGGGGCAGCTTTGCAGGCAAGATTCTCAATGCACACCTTCTTTCAGGAGCCTAGCGTGACCCATAGACTATATGCTTCATAGACCCTCTATGGCGGTCAATGCCCTGTCTCAGCTCTGTACAAATGCAGGATTAGCTGGAGGAGAGTACAGTCTCCACGTTGTTTAGAATGTAAGACTCACGAGAGCCTGCAAGCTAAAAAGGACCACAGTTATTATCCATTTTCAATCCCTGCAAGTAGCCTGGGGAACCAGGGACTAGTGAAAGAAGTTGAACCTTCACTTGTTAAGATCAAAACTGGGGGTTTTCTGGCTGAAGCAGACACAGAAGTGAATATTTCCAGGCTGACCAAAGGCTTCACAGCCCATGGGGCTTTGTGTCTAGGAGGTGCTGAAGGGTAGTAGCATGGCTAAATGGACGGTGTCCACAGTGGCTCTCGTGACCTCCCCTAGAGGGGTTAATTTTTCACATATTGCCTAAAATTAGGTCGCTTTTGTCTTGGGGACTGACGGCAGAATATGACTCAGTTTCCCTTCTTCCACAGTGATCAGACTGACTGTTCTGCTATGTCCCATTTGCTATGGTAATTTAATAGTCACCCTGAGGTCACCTCTAATTTGACTTCCGTGCCCCAAGGCCTTGCATGCCAGGCTGTGAGAAGCTTTCATTCCTTGCCCAGAAGCCTTTCCCAACCCAAGGTGTTCATTGACAGAACACTCCCAAAACACTCTGGTGCCCTTCACTGGCATGACCTGTGCTCACACTGGCAGACTGTGTCTGGGGTAGATAGGGCTGGGAGATGCTAACATTGAATATCCCACCTATTTGAGACGGTTGTTGCAGGGGCCTTGGCATGAGATGGTTGACTGGCTGTCACTGTGGTCTGAATTTCATTGTTACATATAGAAGCCCACTGGTGGTTTTGTGTGTTCTGTCTCTCGGTGAGAATTGTGGGGTATTCTGTTATTTGTTTTATTTTTTTCTGAGCCATAGGCTAAGCCTGTTCTGACCTTATGATGTGGAAATGCTGGCACAGGGAGTCAAACATGGGTGCCCTATAGGAACAACTAACTCCTATAGGGGGGAGGAGGGATGCTGGGAAAGAAATTGGATCACAAGAGTCTCTACTCATATCTTGCTAAGATGGCTCTGGAGTGACAAGTCTGTAATTCTTTGAGGAAGTTTTCTGGACCAGCTGCATGGGAAGAGAGATGCGGCACGAGTGACTTTTCTGCTTCTTGAAAATGCAAGCAGAGCACAAGCAGGAAGATTTCATCAGGCAGGCAGAATCCAGTGCCATGGCGCCACAAGTGGTGCCGATCCAAGCCCCCAATAGCCTGGGTGAGTGAGATAAAATGGCCACTATAGGTGCATATGCTTGGATCCTGTGATGCCCAGTGGTGAAGCTATTTAGAAGGATTAAGAGGTGTGGCTTTTGAAGAGGAGGTGTGTCAGTGGGGGATGTGCCAAATATAAAGATTCAAAAGACAAAGCTATTCCAAGTCAGCTCTCTCTCTCTCTCTCTCTCTCTCTCTCTCTCTCTCTCTCTCTCTCTCCCTCATACTTGAGGACCAGAAGGAAGTTCTTATCTTTACTCTAGTCTATCTGTCCAGTTGTTGCCATGTTCCCCACAATGATGTTTGTAGACCCTACCCTTCTGGAACTAGCTAATTAATATTTTCCTTTATAAGTCGCCTTGATCATGGTGTTTTGACATGACAATAGATTAGAAACTCTGACAGCTGGAACGGGCCTCATCAGTAAGTAGATGCTGGAAGGGAAATTCCAGGGCAATGGGGAAACCAAGGCTCGAGCCCTCATTGTGATGACCTTCAGCACTGTGATTGTCACTAGGGCTGCACAGAGCAAGCCACTATATACGACTCAGTCATGGTCACAGGAACAAGATGTGGCCAAAGAAGTGGACTCCAGACACATTGATAAGCTGTCACAGAAGACCATATTCCCATCACCCATGGCCAGCAGCCTCTGCAGAGAAAAGCAAGCAGGCTCAATTTGGCGTTGGTGTACATCAAGTCCAGGCTTCAGAAAGGCTCCTCCCTCCACAAGTGCACACACAGTGGACTCAAACTTACTTCACCTGAACGAGCCCTGAAGATTAGACCCCTGCATGCCTTGCCACCTGGCTGCCCCTGCTGATTCAGTGAGCTGCTCTCTATATTAAAGGTGCCCAGGAGAACAGTGCAGACACCTCACTCTGGAAGGATGCAGAAATAGCACTGGCTGTCATCTGCAGCTCTGTGACAATCGGGTTTCCTTCTGATCTTGACCCAAAAGGTGGGCATGGAGCACAAAGTAGTCCAAAGGCAAGAGTGGCCTTGTCAGGACAGTGATGGCCCACAGCCTTGTCAAGCCCTACTTAATATGCATGGTAGACAGAACAATCCTGTAATTTTACTCAATTAAAGAATCCTTCATTGGACATGAAATTTATGTCAGTTTACAAAATCCCTGTATTGAGTAACAGTTCCAAAGGGGCCTGGATGATGGAGACTATGAAGACAGACACAGATGGTACCTGATCAGCCCAAGACTAGGTAAAGCAGAAAGTGGAAGAGGATTCTGGAAAGGATGCGGCTTCTCTTCTCTCTAGCCACACCCTGCCTGAGCATCCCAAGACAGGAACAGATTTTCTAGGCAGTATGCAAGGGGTTTACCTTGGCACAAGGTGGAACCCATGAAGAAGACATGTTCTTCTCCCAGATCCTTAGGCATACTCTCCCTCTCGCTTCTCTTTAGGGAAAATTTGCCCCTCTCTTGCTTGTGCCCAGCTCCTGTCCCCAGCCAGAAAGTTCATACCTTTCTTTGCAGCTGCCTGACTGGAATTTCCTCTGAACAGACTCTCCTCCTCCCTCTCTTACTGCTTTTTTTTTTTTTACCTCTTCCCTCCTCTCCTCTTCCTGTGTTTCTTTACCTCCTGGATTTACACAGTACCCACTCTCCTTTGCATTCAGTCATTGATCTTCATGATGGAAGTGAGGGTACAAGCTGATGAAGATCCCAAGCCATATGAGACACTTAGTTCTCTTTCATGGACTGCAGAAGCCAGATGGCACAGTGGTGGTTTAAAGAAAAATAGCCCTGTAGGCCAATAGGAGTGGCACTATTAGGAGTTGTGGCCTTGTTGGAGTAGGTGAGCTTTGTTGGAGGAGGTGTGTCTCTAGGGGGCCAACACTGAGGTCTCAGAAGCTCAATCAAGGCCTAGTGTGGTTCATTCTCCTTCTGCCACCTGATGAATCAGATGTAGAACTCTCAGCTCCTTCTCCGACACCATGTCTGCCTGTGTGTCACCATGCTTCCCACCATGAGAAAATGGACTAAACCTCTGAACTGTAAATCACTACCAGTTGAATTTTTCCTCTTATAAGAGTCGCAGTGGTCATAGTGCATCTTTACAGCAATAGAAATCTGAACGAAGACAGGCTGCCTCATCATAACAAGATGATTATGTTCTGACTATCTTCCCTGTCCAGCCAGTAGTGCTGAAATTAAGTAGTGGAGAGCTACTTGCCCACACTCTGTGGGGAGATGAGGGGTTCAAAGCTTGTGCCCTGGTTGGAGGTGTCCGGCAACTAACAATAGGTTTGGGGGCACATAGCCTCAAGTTCTGGCCTGACTCCCTCCTGTGGCTGTTAGACCACTCCAGGCCAAACAGACCTGTGGTTTTGGAACCACAGCTCAGACCTTAAAAGAAAACACAAGAAAAGATTCTCTTAGGGATAGGACATAGAAGGACTTATCAAAGAAAAAAACAAAACAAAACAAAAAAAAAGACAAAGCAAAACAGAAAACACCACCCTGTGGTTCCATAGCTCTCCACCTGATTCCTCCCCTCCTAACCTGTTCTCCCTTTCACCAAGCCCTCCTCTCTCCTCCTCCCTTCCCTCCCCAGCCCCTGGTTGTATCCTCTGCTGTTTGCTGCCGGCTCAACTTAGTCAGAATTCACATAAGCAGGATTCAGTGGGAAAGCTCCTTCTAGAGTCAAAGACGCGTTAAATTCTATAAATGGATGTGGCCTGTCAGTGGCAAAGGGCCTTGAAAAAGCAAAGATCACATGCCCAAGTAACTGTTGGTGGCCATGCCTACTCTGTTTCCATGGGGACTCCGTTTGCCATGCTCTGTTGTCCCTTACCTGGAGGCTGTGTCTCCTTTTGGGGGATGGGGGCTAGCAACACCATAAATTTGATAACAGGTGTCTAATCTGCCTCCTTACCTGCTTCCAGGTCTTTCTTCCTTTCTTGTGAGAGGCTATGGGTGCTGCCTGTGGCTGACCCCTGATAGATGTAGGTGGTAGCCCTTCATGGGTTATGCCCTTGTCGTTTTTATATTCAGCGATCCCATCCTGGGGATGCTCAATGGAGTATACAGTATCACTTCTCTCACTGAACTGTAGGTCAGTTTCATTCATGTCTTTAGTGGTGTTGATGCCCTTGGTAACCTCAGCATTATCCTGTGGTTCTGGGATCCCTTTACAGCTGGTGTACCCCAGGAACCACAGTACATCGAGGGATGTGTGACTGAACATGATGGTGGTACCAGTCTCCCCAACCTCAGCATCAATACCATAATCCTGTGGGACCATTAGATGTGCCACTAAATGTAATATTACTCTCTGTCTCCTCAGAGTTGTTCTTGATGTTGTAGACCTCCGCAGCATCACCCTCTTGATTAGCTTTAAAGCTCACCTCTGGTTTCCATGGTAACACTAGCAAGGGCAGCATCACAACTGTCCCCTTAAGAGGTACAAAAAAAAAAGGTGACAAGTTAGAGATATTTTGTGTGCTTGTTGAGGGTTGTGAAGGAAAAATACTTCCTACTGACCAAAGAATGGGAGCCATGGCTTACTAGTTCCAGGATTGTCAGGCTACCCTGCTGATGGGCCAGGCCAGACCAGAGCTGAACCGATATATCCTTGGAAACAGTAACCAAGGTGCCAGGTTGCCACTGGGATGACGCCTGTTACTATGTGTTTGCTGTGGCTTTCCTGGGCTTTGTAGGCCATGTGGACCCAAGTCCAAATGCACTTCGTGTTTGTGGTTCCTTCTGGAGTTGGCAGACTGTGTGCAGGTCTGTGTTTATGATCATATGTTAAATAGAGTATGGATCTTCAACTCTAATCAGATGAAAAAGAACAAAAGATTCTAACTCCAAGCAGAGAAACCTTATATATGACCAATGAGAACATGGATTCTCTGTCCGTCTGGCTGGTAGGATTGAGTGAACCCCGTGATTCTATGCAGGCCAGGTGCTTAGAACTTTCCAAACATTTCTCCCTGCCATCCCTCCCATCCTCTCACTGTCTCTGTCTCTCTCACTCCACCTCTCTGTCTGCCTGTCTCTCTCACCTCTCTCTCCCTCTGCCTCCCTGTCTCTCTCTGTGTCCACCCCCACCCATGTGTGTGTGTGTGTGTGTGTGTGTGTGTGTGTGTGTGTGTGTGTAAATGTGTTTTCACCTAAGGATTTATTTCCATGTGTAGTTGTTCATGGAGGCCATGGTCAACCTCAGGATTCACACCCCTTGGGTCTTCCTCCTTGGTTTTTGAGAAATGTCTCCCACCAATTCGGGAGCTCACCAGTTCCCCTAGACTCCTTCTCTGAGCCTCTCGAGAGTAGAGATGACCACCGTGTGCTACTGCACCCACCATTGTAAGCGGTTCTGGGACAAGAGCGTAGGTCTTTCCTTCCTCGTGGTTTTCTGACACATACTTTACCACTGAGGCATCACCCAACACAAACCCTAGTTCCAATTACTTAGCTTCAGTGTGCACCATTACGGTTACCCTCCATCACTCTAATGAGCAGGCCATTCCTCAGAATGTGGAACTCTTCAGAGTGTCCAGCTCCCCAGAACAGAGGTTGGTGGTGCCTGTCCATCTGTGTCAATGTGACTTTGCCCTTTGTGCTGAACAAAAGATGGAGATGACCCAAGATGAAGAACACGGAGAAACATCCTGCCTGTTGGCCAGAACTGTCACCAGATTACGAGAGCTTTAGCAGGGCGGAGTCAGCACAGCTCCTGGCCTTCTCATCCTTCCCAGAAATAGTCTCTTCTGAGACTCTAAGTAGGCTCTGCCCCTTCTGTCTCTGAGTTTTGGGAGTCACGGGTTACTATAGAGCCCATTGAACCTGCTCATCTTGTGATACCATTTTTCCAGATTCTGATTCCTCTGTGTGTCTGTGTCCATGGGAGGGACTCAAACTACACCATCATAAGTTGAGAGCATCCACAGTGACTCCAAGTGCAGAGGAGATGTCATCTACCACCACAAGAGACCAGTCTGCACATGAAATTTGGAAAATGGGCTCAGGATGGAGCTCATTTAGAGTGGTGGCCCAGGATACACCAAGTTCAAGTTAGATCTAGCACTGACAGATGGAAGAAGAAGGCTTATATCTGTAATCTAAGCACTTGGAGGTAGAGACAGAAGAATTGGAAATTTGAGGCCACGCTTAGATACGTAAGGGATTGGAGTACATGGCCTGTATCAATGAGTCAAAGATAAAAATACTGAAGGAAAAATCACGACACAAAAGTGAAAATGAACTTTTATGTTTCTCATAATCACCCAGGTGTCCTCTCTTTCCCCCTCCCCCCTCTTTCTCTCTCTCTCTCTCTCTCTCTCTCTCTCTTTCTCTCTCTCTCTCTCTCTCTGTGTGTGTGTATGATATGTGGGGGTCTTTTGTGTGTTTGTCTCTGTGTGTGCAGATGCACTGTGTTTGCTTACATTCAGTGCACATACGTGTCAAAGACACAGGAAAACCTCAGTGTTTGTTCCTCAGACATAATTCACCTTGTTCTTTGAGCCAGGGTCTCTCTCATCTATATCAAGGTCTCAGTGATTGGACTATGCTGGCTGGCTAGACTGTGACCCAGGCAGGAATCAGCAGGTCTCCACGTTGCCAGTGCTGGGATTCCAAGCATATGCCACGAGAGCTGTTTGCTAACAGGGGATGGACATCAGAACTCATGGTCCTACTGAGCAGTGTACAGACAAAGCCTTCTTCTTGGCTCTCTGTTTTCACATTTTCTCAGTTTCTCTGATGGTTTCCTGTGTCTCCAAATTCCCTGAACTAGATCCAAGCAGCTGCAGGGTAGTTGATACAGGGACATCTAAACTGAGCCACCTTCTCTGGCTTCTGCTATTTGATTGACACGTAAATATTTTCCTCTGGGCTTGGCAGCCTTGTATTCTTTGTATTCCTTGGGGTCTCCTTTTCATTTGCCCTTCCCAAAAAATGATTGTGTTGTTCCCACCAATCAAAGCTCCGTGACCTTGTGACCCTAAGCTTAAGAGGCTTTAACTCTTTCTTCACTACTCATATCAGCCCAGTCAAGAAGCCAATCCTGGGGTTCCTATGTCATGTGTGTCTATCTGTGCATTTGATTGGTTCTGAAAATCAATATGCATTAATTTGTGCTGCATTGGCAGAAGGGAGCAGTTGCCTAGTGATGTAATTCTGCTTCTGTAGCCTCTAGCATCTTTTCATGCATGGAGTTGGCCCCAGCAACAAGTAGACCAGAACCCAACAGTTCAAATGGACCCACAGGACAGAAGGGGAACTCATCTTGATGAATTGAGGCAGGAGGTTTCCACTCCCGTGTGCTGTGTCAGTCAGGTCCTCTGTCCTGAAATGTCACTGCTTCCTGTCTCCTTAAGACATGGCCAGTTGTCTAGAGAGATTGGGATGCTCAAAAGAATGTTAGTGAGCAGATGTAGGGTTTAGAAGATGCTTGGTGCAATTTGCATATCAGGAACGGGAAGCTGAGTGTTTACTTGGCTGGCATTCCTAATGCAACCACAGGTGGAGGAGAATATTGCCCAGGATGTTAGGAGCTCTCTCAGGTCAGTGACACACATGCACTTGGTACAAGGTTAAGAAATGATGCAAATGCTTCTGTGAAATTGCAGAAGCGATGCAGCAGTGCGTAGGAGCCAGAAAGAGGAAGCAAAGGATCAAAACTGACAGCCCTGGCTGCCAAGGAAGCGGCTAGTCTACAAAGCTCTCTGCGTTTGCAGCCTTGGAGAACAATCCAGATTTCCAGGGTCCTCAAGAAAAAATGACCTGTGACAGGGAGTTGGATTCTGGCACTTTAACATGTGCAGACACTGGTTCACCAACAATGAAGGATTGGGTACCCCTGTGGCCATACTGAAGACTTGACATGTGGCCTTCAGAAACAGCTACCAATAACACATAGGTGTCCCAGCTAAAGAGCAGCTTCAAGTGTTGATGCCAAAGCTTTGGGGTGGAATGGCTCCAGAAAGCTGATGTCATGGTGGAGAGTACACAGGGTTAGAAGTTCCTGGCTGGGAAGTAAGGCCCCAATATCCCTATTCACTTGGAATGGCTATGGTAGAAGGCGTGAGTCAGAATGGCAATCAAGAGAGCCTTTATTAAAATAAAGGGATTTCCATGCCAGCCTGAGAAATCTTGTTTCAAACATGAAGACATTTACATGCTCCCATTTTATAGAGAGTCTTGAGTGTTAACATCAAGGCTGAAGTGAACCCACGGTGTCCACTGCCCTGAGGCATTGTGGGCAAGGCTCCCATACAAAGATGCTGTTCTGTGGCGCCCCCAGCCGGGCAGTGGAGAAGCTTGCCCTGCAGTTCTTCAGTCATTCCAGCCGAGTCCCTGCTGTTCAGCAGACACACCTCATTGCACAAAAATCAAATTCAAACACAGTTATGCATGAGGCATTCACTTGAATGCTGTAGGACAAAAAAAATCACAGTTATTACAGTATGAGAAATCTCACACATAAGATCATTAATGAAAGATGAATGTTAATCAATGGTTTACTCTTCATGCCTCCCACCATGTATGTGTGTCTGTGTACAGGTATACAAGTTCATGTGTCTTTTCTGAAACACTTGTATGTGTTTGGTCATAGAAAAATTTCAGTAAAAAGTAAGGGGTCATGATTGTTTAATTTTCTTTTCTGACACAATCTCCTTGAAGCTGGCTGTTGAAAATTATGCTAGTCCATCTACACAGAGATCAGAGTTTGTAGGACTCGCAAGAGCCTGCAAACTAAGGAAGACCATAGGATGGTATCAGTTTCCTCCCATAGTCAGCAGCCAAGGGAAGCAGGGAGGTTAGCCACAAATGTTGTCTATTGACTTGGGTTAAGAGCAGCATTGTGGGTTTGCCAGCTCAAAGGGACACAAGTAACCATGTCCTTTGCTGAGCAAAGGCCCCCAAAGCAGATGAGGCTTCATGGCTTAGAGTTGAAAGAAGTGGTCTGGCCTATTGGAGAGTGTCGCCAATGGGTTCTGTATCCTTTTCTCTCCGGAACACATTTCCCTCACATTGTCTCAGGTTAGTCAGGCTTTGCCTTGACGGGAGATGGGCAGGCCTAGGCCTCAGGTTCTCTGCTTTCAGAGGACTCAGTCTGTATATCCTGGTCCCAAATGATACTTCAGCATGACTGGGGATAGATAATGTTGCAACAGTTTTCCAGAGTTTGCCATTTCGACCACATCCAGTCTGTCATGAGCCAGGCTGAGTAAATCTTTAGTTGACTTTTGGAAGACTTTCCTGACCCAAGGCATTCATTGACAGGCACTCCCTAAACACCAGGCTGTCCTGCACTGGGCCACGACGTTTGCCCACATTCATATAACAGAACCATTACTTATCCCAGACACTGAGTGTCCTTGTTTGAGCCACCAGCAACAGGACTCTGATATGGGCTATGGACAGAATTCCATTGTCACATCTTACGTATCACTGATGGCTCTGTGTGTTGTCTCTCAGTGAGAACTGTGGGGTATGCTTGTTATTTGTATTTCAGTGATATAGTCTTATGATCTAGCCATTTCTGACCTTATGAGGTCATGAACCATCCAATGTTTGTATAGAGAGCCAAGCAGGAGTTAACTACTGGAGCAATTCCACAAAGAAAAAAGGTTCTTAAGGGAAGAATTAGAGCAAAAAAAGTCTCTCTTCTCATATCTTCCTTAAACTGCCATGGGACAAATTAACCTGTCAATCTTCTATCAGGATTTCTGGAACATCTGCATGGGAAGAGACATGAGCAACATTTCTACACTCTGGAAATACAAGCAGAGCACAGGTGGGGAGAGTCCAAAGGTCAGAACACAGAGTGTTGTTTCCTTAGGGGCTTTTCTTCAAAGTTCCCCAGATAATATGGTGTGTTGGTCAGAAAGAGAATGGCCCCTTTGGTGCACATGTTTGGATACTTGGTCTTCAATTGGTGAAACTGGAAAGGATCAAGACAGGTGTGGAGGAGATGTGATGTCTTAGTAGGGGATTACAAACTGTTTTTGATAATCTATTTCAAGTAAGATCTCTCTTTCTCTCCCTCCCTCCCTCCATTTCATTAAAGTTAGGCTATGATCTACCTCTCCAATCCCATGCCTGTCTGCCTGTTGCCAGAATCATGCACTCTGACCCCATGGAACTGTAGACCCCTAAATTACATGCTTTCTCTTATAAACTGCCTTGGGCACAATGTTTTGTCACAAGAATAAATTAGAAATCAGAGTGCAGTGCAGGAGTGGGCCAATTCAGTAAGTGGGTGCTAGAAAAGAAAATAGTTTATGTCTGTCTGCACCAAGTTCCTGTCTCTTAGACCCTAGAGCAACTGGGAAATGCTTCAGAGAAACGAGAGTCAGGTCCTTAGCATGATCCCCTGATGATCCCTCACTGCCACTAGGGCTGAGCAGGGCAGACTGCCAAAGAGACTTGGTCCTGGCTAAATTGATAAGCTGCCACTAAGGCCCACACTCTCAGCAGCCTCTGCAGAAGAAAGTTCAACTTTATTGGTATGCTCCATCAAGTTGAGGCATCAGAACTCTCTTCTGCCACCAGGAGATACATAGTGAACTCAAACTTCATCTGAACGCTCCCCACAGATTAGACCTTTGCATTCCCTGTCAGCTGGGCAGACCCTGAGTGGGCCTCTCACTACCTGGGATGTGCCCAAGAGGACACTATACGCACCTCACTCAGCAACGTTCCACATAGCACAATGGCTGACAACTAGTTCATCATGGCTGACATCTCCAGCTCCCTGGCTGATATTTACACAGCTCCAGAGCTGACAGACTTCTACCACACTATGGCAACTAAGTTTTGCTTCAAATCCTGCCCCTGACAGCCTAAACAAGCCAAAAACCAATCCAGAGGCAGCTGGCCTTGCCAGGGCACTAACATTCCAAGCCCCGTAAGGCTCTATCTACCTCTACTTACCTCACCAAATTTTGGAATTCTCAGAAATAAAAAAATTGCCATGGGGCCCTGAATGATGGAGGTCGTGTGGACAGAGACACAAGGTTACCAGACCAATACAAGATTGAGTAACTCAGAAAGAGGAAGAGGCTCCAGGGAAGCATGTATCCTCTTCTCTACAGTCACACACTGCCTCAGTACCCAGGACAGGAGCAGATTTCCTAGGCAACACCCAACTGCTGCACCTGGGCATGGCTGGAACCATGGGAAGACACATTCATCTTCTGGGACCCCATGCCCTGCCCCCCAAATCTCATTTTCATGGGGGTGTTTGCTCCCACTCCTCTTTGTCCACGGCCCTGTCCTCTCCCATGCAGATTCTCTTTCTCCTGGAATTTCCTCTGGAGCATCTCTCCTCCTTCACCAGCCTTCGTGTCCTCTCCTCCCCTTTCTTCCACCTTCTCTTCTTTCCTCATATGTCCTACTTGCCCCTCTCTTCCTGCGCCACCTTACCATGGTGTTTACATAGTATGTGCACTTCCTTGCCTAACTGGTCGTTGAGGATGCTGAGCAGCACGGGGCATGTAGTTCTCTCACACGGACTGTTGAAGATACATGGGTTCCTCTTCATGACAAGATGGTTATGTGGCTGACTTCTTGGTCCAGTCAGTAATGCTAGGGGAGCAAGGTACTTAAGCAGTGGGGCACTAATGGCTCATGCTCTGGACAGGTAAAGGAGCTTGCGCCTTAGTCCCCAGAGGTATCTGACCTTGTGGGGTGAACATGAGCCACCTAAGTTGGGTGAGTGGTGCCAAAAAGAAGTCTTCTGCGGAACAATTCCACAAAACTTCCTAGGGAAAGAAAATGGAGCCTAGGAGCTCTTCCCAGATAATTTTTAGAAGCTCATGGAGGGATAATTCTGTGATTCTTCAGAAATGTTTCTGGAGAATCTTCAGGAGGAGAGAGACATGGGAGACAGTTCTTATCCTGAGAACAGAAGCAGAGCATTCTGGGGGAGATTTCAACAACCAGAGCTCAAGGTGTTATCCTACCCTAAATAGGCACCTCTTTCAGGAGCCCTGATAATATGGGTGAGTTGGATAAAAATAGCCCCTTAGAAAATTGGATACTTTAATACTCAGTGGTGAAGCTATTTGGGAAGGATTAAGAGGTATGGCCTGCTTGGAGGAGGTGTGTCAGTGAGGGATGGGCCAATTATAAGGATTCCAAAGACAAATATACATCAAGTAAGTTCTTGCTCTCTCTCTTGTCTGTCTCCTTCCCTCTCTCCCTCTTTCTTTCTCTCTCTCTCTCCCTTCCTCCCTATTTGAGAATCCAGAGGCTAGCTCTGATCTCTGTTCTAGTCTGGTATCTGTCTGCCCAATGCCCTTGCCATGTTCCCCACAATGTTGTTTGTAGACTCTAGCCTTCCAAAAATGTCTAATTAGTATTTTCTCTTTAAGTTGCCTTGATCATGGTGTTTTGACATGACAATAGATTAGAAACTCTGACAGCTGTGTGTCCATCACGAGAAAGGGCTGACTATATGGAAGCCGTCCTTTTATACTGGTTCTGCCAACCTAGCCAACAGTGGTTCCTCACTCCTACCATGTGAGCTTGTATAGAGAGAGAGAGAGACACTTTGTATAGTCATGTCTTGGTTTGGAAGTTCTTTATTGAGGTCACTTTGCTGAGCCTACCTGTTGGGGATA